>MU225471.1:133620-144449 GCA_018584345.1 Thuja plicata | reverse complement strand
TGATCTCCTTTTTGGATTGATTCATGCCTAAACTATCATATTCTTCTATGACAATGAGCATAGCAAGTATTGGTCTAATAATCAAATAAGGATGGAATTAAGCGAATAAGTATTGGGGATTAAAGTCAATACATAAATGTGCTATTTCAAAAGGTAGATAAAGAAAGATTTAATTTGCAATCCTAAGAGTGAACTTATTTTAGAATTCAATTTAGGGTCATTTCCATAAAGATACTATTTCTTAGGGGATTATTCACTATGTTATTTGGCATGCACGTGTTGATATTTAATCATGCATCTTTATATACTTAATATTTTGTAGAAGAGAGTAAGGAAATATGTTGTATTATTTTTGTTTAGTTGTATGAATTGGAAACGAAGTTAAAATATTTAAATTAGAAATATTGATAGGATTGAGATATTAAAAAAATGATGTGTATGATATTATAATTTAAATTATATATATTAGAATTTTAAAGTAAAAGGGATCATGAGCTGTCCAATCCTAAGCGTGAGTGTTATAGCTAGCAACCATCCTTGGCCATGTTCAAAATGCAAGAAAATGTATTGGCATTCAACATTCAATCCAGCGAATACTAACCCCTCTGCAAAATTGAATGTGAATAGACGTGAGTAGAAGGAAAAACATGGCATAAGAAAAATCGGGGAGGGTGACATTAAAGGAGGATGATGTTCCCCTCTTAGACGTAACCTGCCATTTCCAAATTTCACATAATGGTTGCGTTTCCATCACATGGGATTGCAATTTATTTCCCATCGACTCTTCTCTTTTGAAAGGATGGGAAGCGACCACTTTGAGGGCGCAAAAAATGATGGAGGGGCAACATTATTTTGGGGAATAGAGACTTGATATATGGGGTTTGAGATTTAGCAAGTGGGAGTAGAAATGGACGGGGGCTGGAAGAAAAAAATACAAGGAGACTTGGTCATGGTTCTTTTTTCACCAACTCAGACCTATTCCTTTATAGAGGATAGGTGGAAATTATGGATGGACTTCATATACATGGACGACGGGTTACCAGTGGTGAGGGGGATGCGAGGTTCGTTGGAGGAGAAAGGGGAAGAAGAGTGCGAGGTTTGAATGGAGTGGAAGGAGGTTGCAGTTTCACACGTCCATTAAACAATAACCCTCAACTATATTGGCGCCCTCTTCAGTGCTCCATCTTGCAAAAAAGCCTTTCTTCCCCCCCACAACGATGATGTTTTTATTTCCATGGAAGAGGCCAAGCATAAAAAAAAAGGTTTCCTAGAATAAGTAATGAAAATACTAATCCGCTTGTCCTTGGGAGGATTTGGTAGTGGACGGGTGAAGTTGGTCAATGCTTGGAGGAGTTGTAGGCAACTCTGCGGCTGTGGAGTGGAAATCTCTTGGAGGCACTATGTTGCCCACCCTTCAGTTATCTGGAGGTGTTTGTGAGGACCTTCTTCACGTCTATCATGATGCTTGTCCTTGATTTGGACAGTATCAGAGTGGCGGCAATCAGTTGGTTTCTAACCTGATGGGGGGGGTCAACAATCTCCTTGGAAAACTTGGTGGATACCTTATCATTTTGAGTAGTTTCTTCAATCCTTTCTCTTGTTTTTCTTTTCTATTAAATCTTAGATTATATTGGAATAGTTGATCTCCTGGTAATCGTAATATCTTTTTATGCATCCAATAGAACTGGCTTATACCCCTTTTTTTTAGCCTTTAATGGAAGCTTCACGCGACTCGAAAGTTTCCATTTTGTCGCAACCAGGAAGATGCTGACTGAAGGGGTAGAAATTATGTTTCTCCCGCCATTTGCATTCTCTTGACTTTCCCTCGAAGCTTCCTAGAGCCTTCCGCAATTCATCTACTCTCTGTGAATCCTGCGGCTATCTAATCCAAAACATCAATGTCATGGTTGCTTGAACACCACTTAAAATGATGATCAAGTCGGTCCTTCATCATCGTACAGTTGTGACATTAACTGATTACTTAATACTTCAGGCTACTAAATCCTTGTGGTGAGAATAACATATGGACTTAAGAGGGGGAGTTAGAGATTTAGTTGTTTCTGGTTGTATATCTACAGTATGTGGAGATGGAATTTAAACTGCTATGGACATACCTTGGCATGATTAATTAACTCACGTTATTTGTAACAAAATGCTTATTGAAGTAAATGTTGTAGAGGAAAATTTAACCACTAGTTAGCTCATGATTAGTAGATGTAGGTATATCCATTCTAATGGAATAGGAAATTTTATTATCTTTCCCTGCATTTCTCTCATAAACCAAATTAGTCAATCACATTTTTACTTCATAATAGTCAGATTGTTACTTAGTATTCGATTAGGTTGAAATTGAATTACGGATTGAACGATTGGATTAGTTGGTTGAACAATCAAACTTGATCATTAGCCCATCTTATTGTTTAGCTAATTAAGTATTTTAGTTAAATAAACTTTTTGTGTTTTAGTGTTGTTAGCAATATTTAATTGATATATATTATTTATTTCTCTAGTGGGTTAATTCCAGGCTAAGAATTGAAAATCCTCACTTGACTTTTCTTTTGATATGTCGTTAAAATATTTTCAATGCTAATTGGAAAATGAATATGAGACTCACTAAGACAACATTAAGAGAATTATTTATTTTTAAATGGTTACTTTTTGAATTATAATTTAGGGGCAGTTTCTACTTTCAATTGTATATATTGTAATAACATATTGACTTAGCCTTGCTTGTAAACGCATGTACCTAAAATATTGATGCATTTAGCATATTCATTTGGTGAAGTTTGAGAAATTGTGAATCTTCTAGTAAAATGTAGGGAATATTGATGTTAAGATTCATGAGGACACTAACCTAACATTGATTCATTATTTTAGAAAATATTAACACAATGATGTCTAGAGTGAGGTTTTTTAGAGTTGCAAGGATTTTAATGGATAAATTGTCTAGAGAATTGAACCCTAGGAAGGGTTGCATACCCACTTCTACCATTCCTTAAAGGATTGGTTTTAAAAAGTCAACCCGAACTACGATGTCTCTGTGAGTTATGTAGGCAAGGCCATTACTATTTTCCCCCGAGACATTAGGTCTGGCCCTTAGGTTTTGTACTTTGAGTTCTTCTTTGATCTTGACACTCCTCACCAATATTTTGCATAGTTTGCATCTCTTTACGAAACTAGTTTCATTTACCTTATAGTTGATTTAGCTAAGTTTTTGAGGTAGCTTATCTTACGATCTTGTATGAAATCAACAATGAATTTTATATCATGCATCCAGTTGTGTAGCTGTATATATAGGTGCAAGAAATAGAGAGGCAAGGGGAATATGATACACATGCAAGAAAGAGAAATTTAGGTATGCAGTTGCAAGTCATGTTATTTGAACATCGTAATAAGCTTTATTGATCTAAGTAGATTTACTATCAGTTCAGATTCCAGTTAAATGATATAACGAATAGGCTCACTCTATGTTGCTTTAATTAATGTAGTACATGTCATTGTATAAAAAAAAGGGGGTTGTAAATTAGACATGTTCAGAGTAGAATAAATAGTTTGTTTAATGTCCAATCTAGCGTTTTAAATTTTGGGCATTACATTTTGGTATCAGAGCCTAAGTTGCAACACTGGGATCTCTGGGTAACCTTGTCTCTTATGTTTTTATTGTGAAACATTAACTAATTGGTAGTACTCATTGAATTTACCTTGTGTATACTTCCCTGTTGTGGTTATATGCAATTATGTTATATTATCATGTTCGAAGATATAACATTGACTGTGTTTAAGAGAATTCTATTGTATGTAAATTGGATATATGAAGTTAGCATAATTATTTCATGTTCTTGTGAGTGAAAAATCTGAATGCTTTTAAGTTGATAGATTTTCTAACGATGTTAGAGAAAATATTAATGATGGGTAATGTTGCCCAGTAAGAAAATTATTATGGATATTAAGGAGCACTTGTAATTATTATGTGATGCTTATGATGTACAATTTTGGACAATGATGTAATTTATGTTATAATAATAAATTCTTATTTGGAAGGTACTTCCTGTGAATGTGAATATCTAGTACTAGTGCTAGGTTGAGTGTTGTGTATAACTAGTACTTGCATTATGTTCAACCCATGGGGTGGTGAGGATATGCGCCCAACCATGGAGGTTATGTTTTCATCTGGGTATGTGAGAACACTACTGTCATTTCATTTGCATGTTTACACCCTATTGAGTGCCAACCCACGGGTTGTTGATAAGTCAGTATGTGTAGGGGTAGTAGAATCACCTTTTCCTTGGGTAGTTGTATGGCGTACGTGTAATGGCGGCGTGAAGTAACCTTAGCTTCCAATTCTTGAGGAAAAAGGTAATCAATGCTTCCCCTTAGGATGGACCCAAAAATGTGGTTCATAAGTGCATAGCCCAATCCCCACAGTTCTTCAGTATTATACTGGTACCAGATATGATAAATGTATGGACATAGATATAACTTGTGGTTATACACTTTTTCCTTATGGTCCATCTTGCGGTGGAAGTGTATCCCATGCTGTGATGGATACCATACCGCACATGCTCCAACATGATGCAAAGGGGTAAGATGCCACACCCACTACTGTTCTGAAAATAGTGTAGATAGTGAAGCTGTGTTACTAATGGTAGCGAGCCGAGCTCGAGAACACGATGCCACGTACAGAGTTACGTGAAGGCACAGTATATATACTTGTATGTATGTTTTGTTGTCCTACTTGATGTAGAGCGTGTTGGAGACGCTTGCATACTTGTAGAGGGGAGCCCATGGATGCTTAGTTATTTAGATGCGGTAGGCATATGGGGGGACCCTAGCCATGTATACCTCTGGCTACGACAATGATCTATATGAGATATTTCTATGCGGGATGTGACTCGCGCGTACTTTACCTGTGAGGAACGTATTCATGGAATTCTCACACAAACAAAAATAAAATACAACTGAAACCTATCAAAAGAATAAGGTAAATAAATCAACTGAATTTGTCAAAACTATTAAATATTGGTGTCATCAAAAATGTTAGATATTAAAGGTAACATTATTCGATTAGAATATAATATTAAAGACACATCCAAGGACAAATGATGGTCGATAAGAATTGAACAAAAGAGATCTCAACACAGACTAAAAAGTGACTCTTGTGGCTTCCCCTTTTTGCATTAAAAAATCGTAGGGTAACTGCAGTTGGAAAGGAGATCACTGTATCGCCAATATTTGAAGACCCCTTCATACCATTGATTCATTATTTTAACAATCATATCCTTCAACTTCAGAAGCACAATGAATTACATGACACTCTTTAATGTACATTTAAAACATGCTCAAACTTAGGTGTGTAAAAGTATTGGGAATTAGTGTAATGACCATAATATGCAAGGTAAGAAGATGAATTGTATGCTATTTTCCACAAGGAGTGGATGTAGAAATAAATATTTTGAGAATAATTTGGCGCACAATATATTTCTATTTTGCATGACTGATTGGCCAAAGCCACTTTCACACTCACTCCATCAAAGGAGTGAGTAATTCGATGCAAAGTATTTTAAACAATATCTTCATTAGTAAGACTATTGTTGAATATAATTTTAGGGTTGTATCTTATGAATCACTATTAGGGACATATTTTATACATTGTATAAATGCCAATTCTATCTTTGCATGGATGCCAAGAGCAAAGAATATATATTAACGCATGGAAATTTGATGTATTTGTAACTAGCTATGTGTCTAAGGATTGGAGCCACAGTTGTAGGAGAGCGGTCTTGGTTCATTAAATTCTAAGAATTTTTGTTCCTTGAAAGCATGTGTAATACACCATTTCAACTATAATATCAGAAAAAAATCCTCCCGCCATTATTTGTTGAAGGATGTCCATAGGTTGTTCCAAAGATCTCATTTTTGCATAGGCAAGAAGGACGCTGTCAATTATTGTAGAGTTGGGGTTAACAACCACCAATTGTTAAATAGTTTCTAAAGCCTTTTTATCAAATCTATTTTGTTCTTATCCTACAATCATGGGATGCCAACAATTTGTTGGATTTTTTGGGGATTTTCTAAAGCCATTTCAACATTTATACATTGTGTTAAACCTGTAAACAACAAAATTGTCTGTCGCTTCCACTTAAAATTTTATAAGGTCTTCTCAACAAATCCATTTTCTATGAACTCCTAGAATCATAGCATCCCATGAGACGTCATCTTGATCTCTTTGAGGTATTCTATCAATAATTGAGTGCCCATTTTGGCAAATGTTGGGAAAATGTTGGCAGGGATTTCCCTATAAGAATGTTAAAGAATATTAATTATTTGAGAGTTGAATGGGTGAGTAGTGAGAATTTGGAATCACAAATGAGAAATTACAATGTAAGAAACCTCCAACGTTATCTGTGTAACCACAACTAACAACTATATCTCCAAGCATGAGCACCTTGATTGGTCACAATAAACATAATCTTTATGTCGCTAGATATTTTACTATTTGTCACTATCTTAAGGCACAATCACCTTTTAGAGAAGGTTCCAATAGGCCACAAGCACATTAGCGGTCCATATAGGAGTAGGAGGAAGATGCCTTTTCTTTACCTTCCTCTATTGCAGCGAGTGGGTTATGCTTGAGTGAACTAGTGCCCGTTTCTGAGTATGTGTCATGATACTATATGATGATGTATGGATGCACTCACATATATATTTATACATATGATATTTTTGATTTAGTATTACCGATGATTCCTTCAAAAAGTATGATGTGGCATTGTTGATTCATATGTTATACTATGATGGTAATGTATTTTTTTTAGCCTATTCTGGGGATTTATTATGTGCTTGGTAATATGGATTTATTGATGTTGATGTTAATTAATGATTTTAATGATATTTCATATTGCTAATGATGTTTTACAATGTGTAACGTTATAGCTTAGATGAGAATATATCGGTGATGTTCAAATGATGATTGATGTTATTTAATGGTAATTAATGATGTTTGACAATGTTGAACATTATAGGTTATATGAGAATATATGTGATGTTCAAAGGATGATTGGTGTCATTTAATGGTAATTAATTATATTTGATAAATTTAGATAGATTATGACTATATGTGATAAGGGGCGGTGTTGTAACATTTTTAAATGATTATGCTGCTAAAGTTCCCTTTCACTAACTGGTGATATTTATGATGTATATGTGCTTTGGATATGTGTGTGTGTGTGTGTGTGTGTGTGTGTGTGTGTTATATACCAAATGAATGACAAATTGACTTAGGCTCCAATATATGTATCTAAATTGCAAAATAAAAAATAATACGCTTCTTACAATTTTTTATTGAAATTGAGGACATGGTTATCACTAAGCATTGCCAAAATAAAAATATGAAAATATTAAAGATTATGAATTGCAATTAGCTAGTAATAATAAAACGGAAGATCCAAACTTATGATCTAACTTTCACCAAATTAAAAGAGGAGGTGATTTGAAAAATATGCTTAAGAGGAGCTCTACTAGGGTTTTTGTTATCGTACTATCTATATAAATCATCTTTCTTTGTCATACGACATTTACTGTGAGATTTTAAATTTTTATAATGGCTATGACCAACTATAGCCCAGTAGTTGATGTTAGAGTTGGATTTTTGAGAATGGGTGATCATAGCACCTCCAAATAAATGGCATCACAAATTTGTAATAAGGTGTTTCATGAGGTACAACCTCAAGTACTCCTAATGTTGTTTTTCCTTTATAAGATTTTGATAGTGCCTATGACCAGCTAGAAAAGTATACATTGATTGGATATTTTGTGCAGTGTTTTCCACATAAGAGCATATTGGATGATTAGGTTGTCAAATCCTAGGCCTCTCATGGGGTTCATCTTGATGGCATCCATAACCTTACCAAGGGTTTCTTTTTGTATCGATTTTCCAACCCCTTCCATGATGAGGGAATCCTAAAAATCAGCCCCTAGTTTATTTATTCTTCCTCCCTAGTTTTCCAACCATGGTCATGAGACTGACCTGTCTCAGATGAGAAAAAACTTAAAGTCCCTATTTGGATTGGGTTTCTGGGTCTGCATCTATCGTGTTGGTTATTCTTGAAAACTATTGACTCAACCCTTGGTAGGGTGGTTTGCATGGAACTTAACCATGTTTTTCACACTCTCCCACAAAAAAAAGGTTTGTATTGAAGTCGATTTATCTCACAGTCTCAAAGAGACCATTAATATTTTGGTGGGTGATCAATGTTCTTCTCAATGAGTATTTTATTTTAATTTTCCCAATACCTACTGTCAGTGTCAATCCTCTAAGATTAAGATTAAAGATTTCCCTCTTGTTGCTCCAAAAATGAAGTCTTCACAGAAGGAGACAACACCTCCTTGGTCTTTTGAGGGTGCTAAAATAGATGAAGGATGGACTACAATGGTTCGCAAAGGTAAACACACCTTGATTTTTCTTAGAAGTAGCTAAATACAACTAATTTGTAACCGCAAGTACAATGAACAACCCAACCTAACTCACAGACAAAGAAAAATCATGCTGACTCTACTGTTTCAAACCCTGAGGTGTAGGAGAAAAATTGGCTGAGAGTGGTTCTCATTCTATGTGGGTTCACACCCTTCAAGCTAATTTGGTAGTTTCTGCTCAACCCTATTTATTCTTCCTCTCTCATAGCCCACTTGGGTGAGAAGAAATTTGTGATGGAGGTCCAAAAAAAGTTGGGTGATTCTAGGGGACTATTACCCTAGTTTTTGGCTAGCTTTAGTTGTTCAGCGGAATAGCTTCTCCTCTCTTGGGGATCAGGATAATGTGTAGTTGTTTGACTCATGAATAATATCTCATGGAATAAACAAGGTCTAAATGACCTCACCAGGAAGTATTCCATTAAGGATACTCGCCAGTGATATCCTGGTATTGATGTTTTTTGTTTCAAGAAGTTAAAATTGTAGCTTTCTTTTTAATTATTGTGTGTCGTCTTATTTTTACAGATAGCCTTATTTTTTCTTCTCAGCATGAAGTTGGTAGAGGAGGAGTTGTTACTCTCATTTCTCTTTGATGAAATTCTTCCATTGTTGATCATGGGTGAGATCCTATGCATAGAGTAGTCTGGGTGCTCATGTTAATAAAAAATCATTGTTTTGGCATCACTAATATTTATTCTCCCAATGATGTTGTTGAAAGATCTCAGTTGTGGCGATGTATAGTTAATTCATTGCCACTTGCAACTTGGGTTATGTGTAGGGACTTAAATATGGTTGAGGTGGCTTCTGAAAAATAAAGTATTCTACCTTTCTAATGGACAGTTCACTAGTACATTTGACCCTAAATTTTGACCTAAATTTCCCACCATGCATTACATTTGTTTTTCTTGGTTAGAAAATGGATGGAAAACTTTGATTTTTTTTTAATCCATTCCTGTGTTGGTCGGAATTACGACAACCAGGACATTTTGTCGTAATTGCGACAAACACGATCAATATAACTTAAAAAAAGGGTTTGATTTCAATTCATTGTGGTTATGCAGTGAAGAAGAGTTGAAGGAGGGCACGAATAGAAGGCACATAGTACATATGCATTGAAGTGATTGGACCAACAAAATCTATGCGTGATCAAACGAAAGGCAGATCTATTTCAGACTTACAAGGCATTAGGTTGGTATCGATGAACAGTTTATAGACTTATATGTGTTCTCATTCTATTTGTATTGTGTTTATCCGACATTAAACTATTTGTCAATTTGCAACAATATGGGTTACGAAGTGCTGTTAGTTTTCAATTCGATTAACCCAATTAAGGTTTCTTTGTTTCGTATGAGATGAATAAATTGCATATGGATTTTGCATGACAAACCTAGCAAATGAATCATGAAAAACCTAGCATCTGCAGAGATGTTGATTTGGATTTTGACTCAAACATTTCACAGCATTACCCATTGACCATTTGACCATTAGTTAGTAGGGAGGAGGAATAGCAAATAAATTAACCATTGGAACTTCAAACCAACTTGTTTTTTGTACACAGAACTATCAAGAACAGTCAACAAAAGGACAGAGAAACTGCACAGATAATATGATCTTTGCATAGAATGAGCAACAACTTAGAACACCATCAAATGACTAAATTTCCTATCAACATTGCACTTTGGGTTTTTAACCAGTAGCTTCTTTCCCCGTTGACACAGCTTTTGGATCATTGAATGCCTTATGATTCACCCTTGCCTCACACACCAATGTGGTATTAACTAATAATAGCTCATTCATCTATTTATGTTAAGTAGGTAGAGGAGTTCACAAGCAGTTTTTAATTAGCTATTTTTTGGTAAGATTTAACCCGTGTGGATTTTAGTCATCTCCAAGATGACCAAATGACATTAATGAGACATCATACTAATGACAATTTCCCTTAGCTATATATTGGTAATAATTACAAGGCAAGGAGACCTGCTTAGCACACAAGCACCTTTAAGCATTTGTTTGTAGGGGGAAATAGTTTTTAAAAGTTATATTAAAATCTCATTCTGTCATATGTTCCTATTATAGAAACTGCCTTAGTTGATGCCATCCATCTACTAACACAAAAGTATAAGCATCCCAATCAAATTGCAAAGATGCTTTACAGAAACTACCACATACCATACACGAGACTCAAAACCAACTTTTCCTTGGCTAACAATTGCCTTTCTTGTAAACTAGTCAGAAATTTGTATAAATGTACAAGGAATGTGCCACGGGGGAGCTATAAATTTATATGTTTATGTATGGACATATGCAAAATATACCCAACCTTTGTCTTACCAACATACCATATCTACATACTCAATTTT
>MU225471.1:96332-115934 GCA_018584345.1 Thuja plicata | reverse complement strand
CCCTTATGACCCTTTATGATCCCTAAGAATACATCTTAGAGATCTTAAAGTGTCGTAAAGGGTCATAAGAGTGTCCTAGGAGGGGCCAGATGAGCTTCCACCTTCACGTCGTTGGCCTTGTTAAGTAGAGAATATTAAAGTATTCTTGAATCCAAGTGAAGCTCAAAATAACATACCTTCATGTTATTTAATCAATGCTAAGAGACACATGGAAGATGTGTGATTACTAAGGGCATTTTCATTGATTGACTGCATAGGTAGGGAAGCACGCATGGCACCATAGGAGCTTTCATATTTGGGGATTTTATCATTCTACCTTTATGAGATCATTCTACCTTTATATTTACGCTGTGTATTTTTTTTTGTTTGGATCATTCTATAATATATATATATTTTTTAACCAAAAATTAGTATTGGTCACTTTTTCGACGTTGTAATATCAGTTGGCCTGACGAGAATGCTATGTATTCGACGTTAATTTTGACGAACTTTGGTCACAAAAGAGAAACACTTTGTTTGATGTTTCGATGAGACTGCTATGTGTTTGACATCGATTCCGACCAACTATGGTCACAATTTTGGTGAATGTTGGTCGCTTAGATAAAAGGTTTGATCTGCAATTCTTCCAGCTTCAAGCAATTTTCTAGACGAAGATTCAGTCGATAATTCAACCACTAAGCAGGTCGATATGTCGACGAGTTCTCTTCCCGTCGAATAAGCGACGCAAAAGTTTGACGACAATTTTTGTCGTCGGTTCGACCAATGGGTCTCAAAAATTCAACTAATTCTCATCAAAAAATAGGGTAAAATTTACTAGTGGTTGGATATTGTCAATTTTGGTTTTATATGTACAATAAATGAGGCCTTTTTTACCACAATGTCAATCGTCATCATTCCCATTGTGTCTAGTAAACCTGGTGTAATTTTAAAGCTAGTACTGACAAAAAATTTAAGAGGCTTAATTGTGTCATGTTCTTGGCTCAATCATTTTTATCCTTTAGATAAAATTAAGAATTAAGAGTTTTACCTCTTTCTAAGGTCACTTTTTCCGACCATTATTCCATCAAGTTCAACATTGAATAGAAAACAACTCATATACATCCCTCTAAAACATAATTCATTTTTAATATGTCATTATTGAATCATCAGATCATAGTGACCCACATTCAATAGGTTTGGAATCTTGAGCACATGCCCACTGAAATTATGTCATTTCTTGCACAACATGATTTGTTCGCATTGATCCTATGATCTGACCACCAAAGATCTATGTGTTTCCTTTAAATCTTTGGGTTAGAACCCTTTCTACCCTGACTTGCAGGGTAGGGTTTCTCAGCTCTTCCAACAAAATAAAATTGTAGATCATCACGCTATCAGAGGAGCTCAAATTAAGGCCAAACTTCATTGGCTCAAGGTGGGTGAGCGGGCCTCTAAAGAGTTTTTTCTTTCTTTTAGATCTCGTCATTCCTCTCTTGGTATCAAGCACGTCAAAGAAGGTCAATCGATACTCTCTGAGCTACCATACATTCTTCAAGCTTTTATTAGACATTATGAGAAGGTGAACTCACTGCAAAGGGAAATTCCCTTGCTAGAGAACAAGCCCCGAAAGATTTCTTTGTAGATGTTTCTTCTCGAATTTTAGATTCTCAGAAGGTGTTTTTCAATCAAATGTTAACCCTTAAGGACCTTAATAAGTTATCTTCCCCATTGGAGATGACAAAGTCCCTAGTTGTGATGGCTTCCCATGTGAATTCTACAAAGCCTTATGGCCTTGTGTTGGTTCTAACCTCCATAAGGTCTACATGGAGGATTTTCATACTTAATCTTTGGGTCAGCTAATTAATAAAGGAAATATCAAATTTATACCTAAAGATGAAGATCTAGAGGATATCTACAACTGGAAACCTATCACTTTTCTCAATATTTCTTACAAGATAATTGCCAAAGTCCTTATGCTTAAGATTTGTCATCTTCTTCCAAAAATTACTCGTCCCGAACAAATAATGTTTATCAAATTGATGTTCATCCTTAAAATTATTATTGTTGTTTGAGAAGGCATGGAATGGGCTCATCACTCTAATAAAAATGCATTTTTTTTCAAAATTAGTTTTTTTAAGGCTTATGATGACATTGAGTGGCCTTTTATTCTAGTGATTCTCAAAGCCCTTGGGTTCTGGTCTCACTTCAATCAATCTATGCAAATGATTTTTGGAGATACCTTGGCCTGTATCACCATTAATGGTAAACATTCCAATACTTTTGGCCTCTTCATAGCTATTCGCTAGAGTTTCTTGTTGGCTCCTTCTCTTTATGTTCTTTATACTAAAGGATTTGGCTATCTTCTGGCCTCTGTCATTTTAGTGGTCCTGTGTTAGGGGAGTTTCCCTACTTGACTCACCTTCTCAACTTGTAAATGGTAATTTTTCTAATCAGTATTTCATCAAAATGATTAAGGATGAAGATAATGTTCAGGTTTCTCTCCAATGCCTTGACACCTTCTATCAAGATTCTAGGTTGGCAATTCAATGGCAAAAAACCCAGTGCTACAAATAATATTTCCTTCCCACCCCTCCTTGGATTTTGAAATACGGTAGAATTGGATTCAACATGGTGAGATATTCAGATTCTTGGCAATCCCTTTTACTTTCTAGGGTGTTTTTGTTGATCCTTGGAATGTCGTATTGGCCAGATATAGAAAAAAAACTCTTCCTAGATTACCAAACCACTTTCTTTGGCTGGTAAATTATGTTTGAAAGTGTTGGTTTCTACCCACGAACATATAACTCTTCATGTTGGGATCCCTAAGCAGCCTCTTATAGAAGATTATAAAAGCTTCTACATGATCTGTTATGGGCTTCTAGAGCTGACCATCACAGATTTTATAGAGTCGCTTAGGAATATTGTTGCCTCCCTAGGGAGTCTTGATGCCTTGACCTTATATCTACCCATAAAAAAGGTATGAATTTGTGTGCCAAATGGGTTATTTGTTCCATTTATGGTGACAAATCCTAGAAAATTCTTCTTGGACATAGTATTTCTTTAGGCTACCTAGTTCATAGACCAACCTGGAAGAGGATTGGTTTTTAAACCCTTCTTATTATGAAAGATGTAAACTAGAACAAGGGAAATTTTAATTCCAAAAGCATTTGGCATGCCTCAAAAATTGTCAAACCTTGGCTTCACTAGGATGGGGATGGTTTTTGTGATGGTCTTTCTTTCAACCACTACAATATTTGGTAGTCTCCACTCATCAAGATGTAGGGACTTCCTTTAGCTAGGGTTCTAGGAATTCATGCTTTGCATTTTCACAAATGTGGCATTCAAACTCCTTGAGATCTTTTCTCTCGTGTTATTATGAATGTTCACACTTGGGAAGATATGCAGGCCCAGTTCTGCCTAGCTTGCTCAAATTGACAAACGTTCAACTTGGTCATCTTGGTGCTACTTATAAATATGCTACACAAGCTTGGAATCTATTTCTCAAGCTATGGTGGAAAGACTGGTTGTGGTTTAGATGTACTTCATTTTGCAACTACAAGGGCTACCACTAGTTGGTTCTTCACCTGCCTATGGTTCCCAATTTGAACCAAGGATAACTTTAAGAAACCCCCTCTTGAGCAAAGGTGTAAAATCCTAGTGAATCCTACATTATTTTTTGGGGGAAAAATTAATATTATTGGGGAAATTTTTTAATTTGAAAGGAAAAAATATTAATTTGTACTGGAGATTTGTATAGGCACACATACCTAGAAACTATCATTTCAACATTGTTTTTATATGGAGCCTAATAAATTTTCGTAATCGAAGGTTAAATTTTCCCCACTTTTATCAGCCTAACTTTCCCCCAAATTATTCAATGAGGGTTTGGGGGTATTGCCCCTTGCAAGGTCCTTGATTTTCTATTTGATGACACATACTAACCCTATTTTTGTAAGCATTTGATGATCCCAGATCAATGATATGAATTCTATTTATGGTAAAAGTTTTTAAAAGGACACAAAATTCCATAGAAACTCTCTGAAATAGAGACATGTATCAAATCTATTTCGGGCCAAATTTTTAAAAGACAAAAAGTTTCATAGAAAGTCTCCGGAATAGAGAAACATGTCAAATATATATACTTAACCCATGCCCTAACCTTAAATTTAAACCACATATTGGGGAATATGGAAATCAATTAATACACACTTCCAAAATAGCAGGCAAAAGTATTAAGTAAATTGTTTGGAAAATATAGATTCTCTTGGTGAATTCAATTGCATTTAACCAAAAATTTAATAAAAATGATGGAAAATAGAATTAAATTTGACCAAATATTTATAAATTTGGGGTGATCGAACCATTTGTTTCCACTTATTTGCCAATTTTGAAATCATAGATATGAAGTATTCTCCAATAGGTGAATATTCACCACTAAAGTTATCTCTGCTTTGAACCAATGTTGGCACATGCATTCTTCTCAGTCCACCTGGCGACATAAATTTCTTATCATCTAGTCTATCATTGTTGAGCCTAAAGTGGCTTATTTCACAGAGTGTATTTATTTTTAGGGCTGGCCTTTGAGTTATTTCATCTGACATCTAGGTGTGCTAGAGCCTAGTGTCCTTTCCATTAACAACTTGAGACTTTCATTCATATTTTTGGGTAATATATAGAAGAGTCCAACACTTGTGGGCTTGGATTCATGACTTAATTCAACCTTTTAGGCTTGAACCTTTATCCTAGAATATGGTCTTGTTGAGAGATTCACCCAGACTTCCCTTCAAATTCTGCATATATGGCATGCTTTCAGGATGGAAATCCTCTTCATTCTATGGAAAGATAGAAATATAGTGATATTTGCTCACAAATTTCTTCATATTAATATTTCTTTATATGTTAAATCATGTATATGTAATAATTTTATGATGTAGATCCAAGTACAAGCTAACAAGGTGGCCCACTTGCAAGAATTGCATTACCATTAAGACAATGCCCCTTATATGGTTTCCAGAGTTTCATAGGATATTTTTGCCTCTAGCAAGTGATCTCTACTGCATGGTCACTGGTGTGGCTAGAGTTCCTCCACCCTCCATGCTCCCAGTCCCCACTTAGATAATCTAGCAGGGGAAGAGATTTTTAATGTTGTCGCTCCTCTTTGCCACCTTGCGGTGGCTCTGCTTCTGGATGGCCTACTAATAGTGTGGTCCCCTCCTCTATTCATGGCTCTGGTTGGCCAAGATCTTGCTGATATTTTGGGTGGCCTAGTTCTTCCAAGTGGCTCCCTCATATTTATCTGGCCATTTCTCCAGCTAGAAAAGAGAATGAAGAAGAAGAGAACGCAGAGGAAGGATGGTCCCTTCAAGACCCCAATACTGGCCCAACTGATGTATGGGTAAAGAAGGATAATCGTGACCCTTTACCTTTTGCAGGCACTCCATTAGCTGTTTAGTGGCTTATTTTCTTGTTTCTGATTCTAGGCTATGTCTATGTTTTTGTTTTTAGTTGGATTTCTGGGTAGTGCCCCTATGATTTTTGTGGAGTGATTTCATATCCTCCAACCTTTTTTGTGAATAGTGTATTTGTACTAATATTAATAGAAATGACCTTATTCATATAAAAAACTTATGCTCCAAACTCACAATCTACACAGTCACAAATGAAGATTGAGATCCATGTTCAAAACAAATGATCTAAATAAAAATAGCAACACATGGACCTTAGGAAATATTTATATTAATGGTTGGACATAAAAATATATTTAAATCTAAAACACTTGTTAGTTGCAAAAGGCTTTTCAAATAGTTATATACCAAGAAACTTAATTTTGTGAGGGTTTGATGACACAATATTAGATATTAATGGTTGGATATTTGAAGCTATTACTTCTCTATCGAAATCATTTTTGTATATACAACATCATTTGCTAAAAGGACTATCAAATGATCTCAATGTACAATGTATAGATTTGCATGTAAGAGATTGAAATCTCACATCATGAGACATGCGATTATGACATGTGTTTGATTGTGAAAATTACACATATATCTGTATTTTGATAGATAAGAGATCACATGTATTGAATAAATATGATATGCAAGAGTTATTACTTTCACAGCCCTCGATTGACAATTTAAGTTGTGAGACTCCAAAATTTTAAAAGTTTAGAAGCGAATTCAAACTTAAAAAATTCTCGTATGCAAACATAAGGACAGACATCAAATAGTTTAATCACTAGTTAAAAACTGTTTGTTACCTATAATTCCAAAAGCCTACATAACTAAAAATATCAATCAATTAATTGTACACCCTAAAATATTCATGATCTATCTTATGGATTTATGAACATCAGAAAAGCACTTTTTCCAACAACAGCTGCCCTATCACTTGCTTATTTGCAGCTATCAAACAATTAATATCTGAATTCTAGCTCAAAGAAAAAGTTGATTTTATTTTTTTTACAATACGTTGATAAGGAACTGAAGATATTTTTGAATGTCCCAATCGTTCCAAGCAAGAAAGAAAATTGTAATCCTCATCGTTGATTTTGACAACTGCAGCATATACTGCCCTTGCTAGGCCTATCGATTTGACCAAATCTGTTGTCTTGTTTTTAAAATTTTTTTTATTTTTTTCCGTGAGTAGCCAATGATGTTTGACCAAAACAACACATCAAATTTAGTTTTATCCTTACTTTCCGTGTAGTGCAAGTCATTCAAAACACCTCAATTCAGAGAAATATGAAAAGATCTTTGTTCACGCATTGACTGCAATTCTTATCTTCATCTGTGCAGGGAGTGATAGAAGTCTATCAGATTACATTTCATCCCTGTCTCTTCACTTCCGTAGACTGCAAGCATTGTAAACGTGTTTAAATATTAAACGTATTTAAAAATGGAAAATAAATGTGGATGTACTTCTCTGCAAACGTATGGACTGACGTTTGCATGCTTTGACATGAGATTCCACACCATGGCTGGGCTTATAAATATCCCATAATTTCATTGCCTTCTCACCCAATTCCAGATCCTTTTCATTCCACAACATTTTAGCCTTGAATTGCAGAAGCAGCATGTCTGAAACTAAGCCCACCTCAGCGCCGCTTTTAACGCCCTACAGAATGGGTCCTTTCAATTTGGCTCACAGGTTTCTCTCACCACTGAGGCACATTTACTTACAACCCACCTATAAAATTGAGTTTGTTTATCTTCTCCTAACAAAGATTTTTCCTCGGTTTTTCAGAGTGGTTTTGGCTCCACTAGCCAAAAAAGATCCTACAATACCATTTCGTAACCACATGCAGTTTTGTACTACTCTCAAAGAACAACATGCGAGGGTTTCTGATACTGCTCAAGGGTGTGTCAGGAGTCCACTTACTTTCATTTCAATTTTTCCTTATTCCAAACATTTGAATGTTTATTGAGATATAACTCTCTTTAAATGGCAGGCTTCCAGATACGCGCGGAATATGGACACATGAGCAAGTTGAAGCCTGGAAGCGCATTTTTAAGGCTGTATACGACAAGGGGGGAATTTTCTTTTGTCAAATAGTGCATGTTGGAAGATTTTATCATGTTGGTCAGTATTATTTTTTTTGGCGTTCCCCTATTTTTTCAATTTGATTGATTCTCCTACAAAACAAATAATAATATATGTTTTGGGTGCACTGTAATGCAGATTATCAGCCTAATGGCCAATCTCCAGTTTCGTCCACAAGCAAACCAATATCTGGAAAGATCTGTTGGAAGTGGATACTATTCTGAGAGGGGGATGAATCAAAACAGTGCAAAAATCTACGAATTTATGGATTTGATCAGACTTAAAAAGTATTACAAATAAGTTAATCAGATGAATGCTCATATTTAAAATCAGATATACAACCGAGACAAGTCACAACTCAAAAGAAACAACGCAAGATTTGTGCCGGGTGGAAAAACCCTCAGAAGCCAAATCGGTTTCGTCATAGGATGAAAAAACCACTCTAAGTAAAGTACCTTTATTTGAGCTACAACTCCTTACAACGTTTCTGCAGCTTCAACTGCATGGAGCATCAACCCTGCCTTTTACAAATATGACATATCCAAGTAACAGATATATATAAATGTATGTTACAGACTTCACACATTCATACACATACAGAACTGTATATATTTTCTTTCAATACAACCAACTTCTCATATAAGAATATATGATTATGCATGCTTTTTTTCACACCTCTTGTGCACCCCCATATGTTTTATATAAAAAAATATGTACATTTACTGATTTCAGAACTAGTTTCAACAACTAAAACTGTATAACTGCTGGAAACCAAAAAATGGTCATTCAAACCAATAACCTACGTTATGAAATGATCACATCAAAGAAACCTTCACAAGAAAAAAACTTCTACAAACCCATGTTGGGTTAAAGAAACTATTGTTATTTTATACAGATAACCAATAAACTGCCCCTGTTTGAATATGTTGTGAATGAAGATCAGTTTCATTAAGAACACAAACCCCAGATAAGCTGAACCTAATCATCACTGTTAACCTGTTTAGGGTTTAACAAAAAATAATTATTCCTGCCTGCCCGTAAAGGCTTAACATAAACAATCAAACCATTACTGAATATACCAATGAATGCCATGATTGAATTCAGAAAAAAACTTTTAAACCCTTCCCTTTCGTTAACCTTTTTCGAAATACTTTATGAAGGACTGAACTAAACCCATAATATTCAGATGCAAGAAAGGTGATCGCAAATGCAACTAAACCTTTCCAGAAATCTTTCTGTCATTTACAACTTCTTTCCCAACTGCCCACAAACCATTTTGAAAAAGCATATAACCACAGCAGAAATAGTAACAAATTCATTGCCTTTATTTTGAAACAACATGCTTCTTTAAACTGTGAGAGCAACATACCTATTGTTGCAAAGAAAAGGAAGAATATAAAAACTAGAGACAATAGAGAAATAACCTTTCCTTCACAATTACTGAAAAATGCGAAGCATGTCGTGAAACAAGATTACCAAGTTACAGCAAAGCCAAGTGCAGAATAACTGAAATATGATCGATACCAGATTTGCCCTCATTTTTCCCTCAACAGAAAATAATAACATTTTGACATCCACTCAAAAAATGCTCTTACCAAAGGATAATAATGTGTTTGATATCCGAGAAAATGAAAGCCACATATCATTAACCTCCATCATGACCGTGGTGAAGTCAAAGACACCACGTGTCTTTGAAAACATTAGACATGAGTTAACTCAAACCTTTGTGTCATGAAAGGACATTAAAAAATTCCATGTTACAATAAAAGAATAATGCCCAGTTTATTCAAGCCTTCGTCCGATGACAACAACATAAGTGTCATCAAGGACAAACATCAACAAACTCCCCCTTTTCCTTGATGGAAAAAGAAAACAATTATCCATCAAGAGATCAAAGAGAACTAAATCCAGTGTTCTTGATAAAAATGAATCAGAAGTATCAACTTGTTACCAAACCCATATTGAATCAGAAGTATCAACCTATTACCAAACATGTATCAAACCTGTTACCAAACCCAACTGTCAATAGTAAAATATGTCACTATCAAAATGTCGTCTGTATCACAAAACTGTCATGGTCAAGATCACATAAAAATACCAAATGCCACTGTCATAAATGCCAAAGCCAAAGAATCTGAACCACAAGCTAGAAATGATAACAAATCTAGAAAGAAGTTCTCCCCCTTTTTTTGTCATCAAGGACAAACACTGCTAAAAATAGATTGTAGGTAGTAGTAGAGACCTACACTTCAGCTCCCCCTGAATGGAAGAATCAGGACAAAAGAGATTGAGAGTAGATTCCCAACTGAGAATGAAATTTCTCGAAGGCATCCTTAGATAAAGCTTTAGTAAAGATATCAGCCACTTGAGCCTGAGTGGGAACATAAACCAATTTAAATTCATTTTCAAGAACTTTATCACAGAGAAAAAGAAGTTTGATCGCAACATGCTTAGTGCGAGAGTGTTGAACAAGATTCTTACTCAACTAAATAGCACTAGTATTGTCACATAAAATAGAAATAGGTTTAAAAACCTGAATACCCAAATCAACAAGTTGGTAAGACATCCACATTAACTGAGTACAACAAGTCATGGCTACAACATATTCGGACTCACAGGTAGACAAGGTGATACAATCCTATTTCTTGCTATGCCAGGCAACTAATTGGTCACCAAGAAATAAAGCAGCACCATTAGTGCTCTTTTTTTCATCTGTACAACCTCCCCAATCTGCATTTGTATAGCCAAGTAAAGTAAAATTAGAATCATGCGGATACCAAAGACCAAAAGCAAGAGTACCTTGGATGTATTTAAATATCCGTTTAACTGCAATGAGATGAGACTGGTTTGGAGTAGATTAGTACAAAACACCAAACAAACAGCCTGCATAAGATCTAGTCTAGAAGCAGTTAAATAGAACAGACTGCCAATCATGGACCTATATTTTGTTTGACTGACATCAAGAGTATCATCATTCTCGACCAATTTATAGCTAGTTTTCATGGGAGTTCCAACTGGTTACAATCTGCCATATTAAACTTTTTCAACATTTCCTTTGCATATATTGTTTGTGAAATAAACAAACCGTTGGAAAGTTGAGATATCTGTAACCCCAAAAAGAATTTGAGTTCACCTAATAAGGACATTTTAAATTTAGATTCCATGATATTAGAAAACTGCTTGGATAGATTATCATTAGTAGACCCAAAAATAATATCATCCACATAAATTTCAACTGCAAGAATGTCACCATTTACCATTTTAGTGTAGAGTGTGTTGTCGACACTACCTCAAACAAATCCATTTGCAAGAAGATGTTTATCCAGCCTGGAATACCAAGCCCTAGGGGCTTGTTTTAAGCCAGACAATGCCTTTTTCAACCTATATACATAATCAGGAGTTTCTGTGGACAAAAAACCTTTCAACCTTTCCATATATACTTCTTCTTCAAGATATCCATTTAAGAAGGTTGTTTTGACATCCATCTGATAAAAATTAAATTTCTTATAACTAGCATATGCAAAAAAGACTCTAATATATTCCATTCTAGCTACAGGCACAAATATTTCTCCAAAGTCAATTCCTTCTTGCTAAGCATACCCTTTACATAAAAATCTGGCTTTATTCCTGACAACTTTACCATCTTCATCAAGTTTATTACATAAAACCTATTTTCCACCAATGACATTTTTATCATCAGGTCTTGGTACTAGTTCCCATGTTTTGGTTTTCTCAATCAAATTTATTTCATCCTGCATAGCATGTAACCAACTAGAGTCTTTAAGAGCTTCAAATACCGTTGTGGGTTCAAAAGCCAATAATAAGTAGAAATGTTCAGCTGTATGGGCATGTTCATTAGATTTGGCCTTTCTTCTCGTTAAAATACCAGCATCAACATCCCCTATGACTAATGATTCTGGATGTCTTTTAGCAATAATCCTAGATGTATTTTTTGAGTCATTTTAGGACTTGATAGATTTTCTTGCTTATTACAAACTGATGTTTCTGGATCTGATTATTCATCATTCGAATGCAAATTTTTTGTACCTGAATCAAGGATTATGTTATGTTCCACTTCATCATCCTTTTTTATGGTGGTTATATCACATAGTACTTTCATCAAAAACAACATTTTTGGCTCCCACCATTTTGTTTAGCCTTTTATTGTAGCATTTAAAAGCTTTACTGTGTGTCGAATAACCTAAGAAGATACCTTCATTAGACTTAGAACTAAAATTTTCCAAAGCATCATCGTCTTTTGTAATAAAACATTTGCAGCCAAAAATTCAAACCACATCAGTGTTAGTTACTAGATATACATATGTATTATGTAGTTTAGTTCACTGTTGCATTAGTTCACTGTTGCACTAGATGCATCTGATCCACCAGTTTCGAGTAACTAGGCTACTTGGATAGGGTCGATGCGATCTATATGTCAGTTTGATCCCCAAGGGAGCTAACCACACCATGGTTTGGTGGTAAATTAACCTATACCACACTCCCATCATGATATAGTAGATGGAAAGATGTCCAATGGCTTAAGGAGACAAGGATTGCATAGTTTGGATTTTTATATCGTATATTCATGATTCAACCTTTATGGTCTATTGTATTAAATGATATAATATCTCATTCTATTTTTTATATATTGTGTACTCAATGCTTGACAAGTAGGCCAATATCCATTTCATTTCCTTAATGTACTTTGGACTAGTTTTTACTTGTATTTGTGTGCTAATGGTTTGCTTGACAATTTTTTTCGACATCTCTTTTCTTTTATGATATCATGTACTTTTCACATTTGTCCGACAAGTTGATCGCTCTTTGTATTTTATCCAAATAAATTGAATGGTGAAATCATTTATGACTTATCAATATATTTCTTCGACTCTTGACCTTAATAAATGACTTTTTTGTGATTTCCATTATTTGCTTATGTGACACATGTTGTCAATAATACAACCTTTACAATTGATTATGAGCAAGGAGGAACGAAACATATAGTAATTTGAAATTTTTTCTACTTGACATATGTTAGACATTTTCAAGCATTGCTATTATTCTCCAAACCTGTCCATACTCCTAAAATGATTCCCAAATAGATAATCTTCCATATCGAGTGTTTGAAAGATTCAACACCTTTATTAGTAATATTATAGATTATCAAAAAAAAATTATTACCAAAGATAAATTTTTATTAAAATATTTTATAAAAAAGAAACATTCATATTCTACAATTTTAAAATATTCTTAATAAATTTTTACTTTATCATAAATATTCTTAGATAATATATTTATAAATTATAAAATAAAATGCTAATTTGCAATCTTTGGCAATTTGTTCTTTGTCGATCATAGACAATGTGTCAAGTTGAAAGTTTAGAATAATAATTTAATAATTATTAATAATAAATATTAAATTTTAACTATTATGACAACCTTTTAAATATATATTTAACACAATATTGTTAAAAATGTTAAATAAAAATAAAATTCAATGAATTAGTATATTAATTTTCTTACTAGAAACTATAATAAAAATTCATATCAAAATATTAAAAAAAATTCAAAAATTCAAATTCTATCATTTTAAGATATTATATTAAAAATGTGTAAGAAGAGAATCTGTAGAAAATTGAATCTAGTTTCTAAGCTACTATCCCTTCTTTAAAAAAATATATATTCTATATGGTGAAATTTCAAATTTTAATGCAGTAGTAAAAAAGATAAGAAGGTGTATGTCTGACCGCCTTAAACACAATCAAATGATAATATTATTTTACAAGATTCCAGATATAAGTAGTAGACTCATTTCTGGATGTGACGCATATTTATTTGTAATTTGTTTCAACGTAAATAATTAATTATAATTTTTCTACTATAACTTTTCCAAAATATAAAAAATATCGTGTCTGACCACCTTAACTTAGTCTGAAATTCATCAAATTGATTTTTTTTAGTTTTTAATTGTAGTAGGAAAAGCACAGAATGTGACTCACATTTTGTATTTCAAAATTGTTATGTTGTTTGAAAGTTATAGTTATTTTTCAATCAATCTATCAATCAGGACTAAAAAGATAAGAAGTACGCGTATGTCTGACCACCATAAACACAATCAAATGATAATATTTTTTTCCTTGATTCTAGATATAAGTAGTAGATTAATGTTCGAATGTGACGCATATTTGTTTGTAATTTTTTTCCAAGTAAATAATTAATTATTATTTTTATTCTACAATGTTTCCAGAATATAAAAACTCTCGTGTCTGACCACCTTAACTTAGTCTAAAATTCATCAAATTTAATTTTTTTTGTATTTTTCTTGTAGTAGGAGAAGCATAGAATGTGACACATGTTTTAGATTTAAAAAATAATATACCATTTGAAAGTTATACGTATTTTTCTATCAGTCTACCAATCAGGACTTCTTTTTCACATCGCCACTTTTTGGCATACCATGATCCTGCACATACCCAATTAATAATGCAAAGTGTCGTGTGGTTTTTTAACCAAATGTAGATTCCAATAAAACTATTCAAACTAATTCAAAGTGAAGTTATGACATAATTCTTGATTGTTGTGCATTAATGACACAGAGATGAAGTACAAAAATTAATTGCAGATAGTAATAGCCTCTTTATCTCCATTTTTCTTCATGACTAAAAGATAGCTTGAGAAGATTGAGCTAAGCATTGAAGTTTAACCCTAGACAAAGATATCACTGGGATTCCTTGAGTGATTATCACAGTCATCACTACATAACGAAATCAGTGCCATTGATTTCTACTGTTATACCTTTGAAGCAATTACACAAGTATTTTGTCTGGACTTCCTATACTTTTTCTTGCGCTTAAAAAATAGTTGTCCAATTTTATTAAATATAAGATTAGTTCAAAATGAAATTCAAGTATTTCAATTATGCCAATGTGAATGGTTTATATATATTGCTTTACCGAGAGTAGGTGACACACACATCACTTATACTGATTTAGATGAATTTTGGACAAGAATAAAAAAACCCTAAGTTCTAATATCCTATTACTCAAAGATCGGGAGAGAGTGAATTATTGTAAGTAGCAACACTCCTAGTATAAATTCAATGCACAAAGCTTGTCATGGAGTGAATTTAGAGATATGATCCCTCTACAAGGCATATCAAAATGAACTATGAAAAGATCATGTTGACACTAAATATATTGTATCCCTTTTATCCAATATCCCTAATTCACATACCTCAAGGTAGGAGTTTATGAAGGTTTTCTTTAGAACCTTCTGAAATATGTGGAGGATAAACTTATACTAATTGAAGTATGTGGATAGATTTAAGTGAAGTTAATAAATGTTGTTGAATGGTGAAGAAGAATAGCATCCAATTCTCAATGGAAGTAGGATTCTATAAATACAATCCTAGTTTGATGCAATGAACATTGTTGAGGACATGACCAAATATCAATTCTCTATGTTTGATAAGTTGCATATATGTGTTTTGATAGCAAAATGTATGTCTAAAACAACCTACAATTAGGCCCATCCTACCATCATGTACTCCAATTAGAATATTTTTGGGGAAATTTCCCAAATTATTATGAAGTCTAGAAGATAGATTGGACGTGACAAAGCCTCAAAATAATTATTAATTTCTGGATAGGATGGGATATGACATGAATTGTTGATGTTGGGAATAACTTAGTTGATCCTATGTATACAGTCATGATTCAAACATAGCCCTTGTCTTTAATTGATTGTAATTTGACCTAAATATGATGACCCTCTTGTTAGAATTGCTAAAGTATTGAGAAGAAATCTCATTTGTCTTATGAAGAAGAGGGGTTTGAAGAGTGACACTCGACAGAAAGAAAACAAGGGTGATTAGAGAAAGTCATTAGCCACAACAGTTTTGATTTTTATTGCTTCTACCACTCATTTAGTCCAACATACAAAAGCCTTTGGAGGAGAAAAACCTCTTAATCAGAACAAACCTCTTGAGAAAACATGCAAAGAAGGTCCCCACCCAAACATTAGAGGAATTGAAATAGGTGAACAATAAAAAATCACTCCCAAAAAATCAAGGAGAACAAGGATAAAGGAAAATCAATAACCACTGATACAGGAGCGTCAAATACTTCAATGAATCCCACTCCTAACAAAGTGCCAAAGAGTGGTAAGTGTGTACATCCTTTTCCTTTTAATCTACAAAAGGACAAGGGAACTCCTCCATTTAAGAGGGCCTTCTTTCTTATGCTAGATTTTGAAAATAATGCTACGAACGCCTTACCTTTTTCTTCATGGATTGAAAATTCTTTGACTAAAAAGAGGTATCTAGAATCTACCAGAGTACCACTAGAGTATGCAGTACAACAATATTTGCAATCCCCTCATGCACCTAAGATGAAAAGCTGAAGAATATAGCTAGGATCATAAAGGATGATAATTCTGATAATTTTTTCCTCAAAGTTTCCACTCACACTATGTAAAAAGATCCAAGCCAAGCCGTTGTAATAGATTTTAATTTGGCATGCATCAATATGGGTCCCCTAAATAGAAAATGTAGATTTGTACAATTTTAAGGTCAGTGCTACCAAATTGCTAGAGAGGACAAAGAAAGATAACTATGAAAAGGTTGAATCTAATATGATAGTGGATCTATTATTAGATTTCATGAGGTCCCTTCTCAAACATACATGCAAATGCGATAAGCTCTTAATATACAACTCTTGATCCTCATGAAAATGCCAACAAAGAATTTATTTTAAAAATGCAAGAAGATAATCACTTATATCAAGTAATTATGGTATGGATACAAAAGATCAAAGATAAAGGATTGTCTTTCATTGAAAGTATTTATAATTGATATATAATGAGCTCATTCTAGATAGGAATAACATAAGGTCTGAGATTGAAACAAACAAAAATAAGAGGATGCTACTCATCAGTAAACCACAAACAAGCTCCAATAGATTATGATTATAGACCCGAATCCTATTGTTATTGATAGATACTTCTTGATGCCTAGGATAGCCAATATATGATATGAATTTAATGCCTCGAATGGAAGCACACCTTCTTGCAGTAGAACATAATAGAGAAGAACAAATTACTAAAAAAGGCTAACAAAACAATCCAAGACCTTATGTAAGAATTTGCAGATATTGGTTGCCAAATAAGGAGAAGTAATAAGAAAAGAGATGTCACTCTAGAGGAGCTCAAGATAGAGTTTGAGAATATTTTGAACACTCTCTCAGATCCTAAAACATTCACTAAGTAAGAATAGAGAAAAATATCATGGATTGACTCTTCCTTACCGTGGTATGCAAATTATGTCAAGACCCTTTCAAAAAATTGTGAATCCATTCAAACTCACAGAGCTTTGTAGGGACTCAAGTCAAGAACCATCACTATCATGCACAAGCAAGACATACTAGCAAGTGTCAAAGCCCTAAGAGAATACAAGACTAAACAAGCACAACATGATCCACCCAAAAACATAGGACCTCCAACACACCAAATTGGACCATCCACTCAACCATAAAAAATATACTTTGTGTTTTATGCTTTATGTTTTAGGTTTTTATTGTATGTGATTCTAGTAAACAATCAGTTTAAAAATTGATAGTTACAAACTCAATTACACTTTAAACTAATGAAATTCTCAAAACTGACTTTCATGTTTTCTGTATCTTCTATTTTTACAGACAATCTTTGAGTTCGTGCCAATATATAAGTTGGTTTACAAAATTGATAGTTACAAATTCACTTTATGTTTGTACTAACAAAATTTTCAAAATTGATTTTCATCTTTTATGTATCTTCTATTTTCACAAACAGTCCTTGAGTCAATGCCAATATATAATTCATTTTTAACTGATGTTTGGCCATGAAATGATAATATTACTATTGTATTCATGATCCTATATCACATCCTTATTAACTTACATTGTTGATTATTTATAGCTTTCTTGAGATATATGTTTTGCTTTATTATATCTTTATTCAATGCAGTTATTGAAACAAAATAATAATGCTCAAAGAAAATGAAAGATCACTTATGACAAGAGAAATATTGTATCATTATCATTGCAATAGTATAATATATTCTTTTCATTTCAAAAATTGGGCATGTGTGTGTGTGTGTGTGTGTGTGTGTGTGTGTGGATACTTATTTAGTTGCAAACTCAATTACTCTTTGAACTAACAAAACTTTAAAGAGTAATTTTCATGTTTTCTTTATCTTCTACTTTGGGTTTCAAAATTGACAGTTAGAAAATCAATTACCTTTTTAACTAACAAAATTATCAAAATTGATTTTCATTTTTTCTACATCTCTTATTATTACAAGCAATCTTTTAGTTGATATATATGTATATACTAGCTTTAGTGAATTCTTTTATAAATATCTTACTAGCTTTACATTCTTGTTACTAGCTTTAGTGAATTCTTTTATAAATATTGTTGATGATGCCTACCCATAAAACATGACTTATTGCACAATTATCACTCTCACTTTTTTTTGGGACTATTTTGAGCAGCTCTACAAAAAGTATACATTGATGTGGCACCACACTTGAAATGACCTTTTAGCCACACTTTATTGGCAATTAAACTGCCTTTCACGACCCTTGACTTACCCATATTTCTTTCTCCCTAATATTTGATGTACTTTACTAAGCTCTACTAACTATATTTACTACAAATTTAGTAGAAAAAGTAAAATCTATCAACTCGCCATTGTACACACAAAATCGTGCAACTGCTAGTATAAAATTATGTATATAAATATCATATAATGCTATTTATTAATACATATCAAAATCTTATTAAATTCAGACTAATTTTTTTTATAAATAGAAAATTCTAAGTCAATTTATTATTTTGTAATGGATATATAAAATGATATATATTGACATTATAAATAAGAGGAAAAGTAAAAATTCCATGGTGTTCTACTCTACTCTACTCTGGGTGTGATTTTTGTGCGCCATTGGCGTTCTACTCTACTCTGGGTATGATTTCCGTGCAATGGCGCAAAGGATTCATTTTGTAATGGCATTGAACATTATATATAGATCTCCATGTAAGAGATTGAAATCTCACATCATGAGACATTAGATCATGACTTGTATTTGATTGTAAAAATTACACATATATCTGTATTTTGATAAATAAGAGATCGCATATATTGAATAAATATAATATGCAAGAGCTATTCCTTTCACAGCTCTCGATGGACATTTTAAGTTGTGAGACTCCAAAATCTTGAAACTTTGGAAGCGAACTGAAATTAGATGTGTTGAGAAATTCTCGTATGCTTAACGTAGGGACAGACGTTTGCATCCATTGAATTGAAAATAAATGTGGATGTGTCGTACATTTGCTCCATACTCCATAATTTTGAATCTTCACTTCTCTGCAAACGTACGGACTGAGGTTTGCATGCTTTGACTTGAGATTCCACACCATGCGTGGGCCTTATAAATATCTCATGATTTCATTGCCTTCTCACCCAATTCCAGTTAATTCGTTCCACAACATTTTAGCCTTGAATTACAGAAGCACCATGTCTGAAACTAAGCCCACCTCAGCTCCTCTTTTAACACCCTACAAAATGGGTCCTTTCAATTTGGCTCACAGGTTTCTCTCGCCATGCAGATTTACTTACAACCCACCTATAAAATTGACTTTTTTTTATCTTCTCCTAACAAAGATTTTTCCTCGGTTTTTTAGAGTGGTTTTGGCTCCACTAGCCAGGCAAAATCCTACAATACCATTCTGCAACCACACGCAGTTTTGTACTACTCTCAGGGTCCGTTTGGCGCAAGGAATTAAACTGGAATAAGCTGGAATAAGCATTAGTTAATGTTAGAATAAATTTATTCTCTGTTTGTGGGCATTTTCCTTATTCTCGAATTAGAAAACTTATCCCCATTTTGGGGCTTATTCCAGCATAAGTTAATTCTATAAGGCCCCGTTTGTTTGCAGGAATTGGAATTGAGTCAAAACCTTATTATCACAAAACCAGGTTTTGAAATCCTGGTTTTGCATCTTCGGGTTTTAATTTGGACCGTTTGGTTGACTTGGAAGATGGAT
>MU225471.1:84528-96232 GCA_018584345.1 Thuja plicata | reverse complement strand
GAATTCATTTCTTATTCGAGAATAAGCTTTTTATGGATTCAAATTTATTTTATTTTATTAATTTTTACTTTTTTTATAAATTTTTTTTAAAATCTTTTTTTTAATGTGGGTATGTATATATATACACATGTGTATATATACACATGTGTAATGTGTATATACACACACGTGTGTATACACACAAATGTGTATATACACATGTGTGTGTATACACACATGTGTGTATATACACGTACACACAAATGTGTATATACACACACATGTGTGTATATACACGTGTGTAATTTGTATATACACACGTGTGTGTGTATATACACATTACACACATGTATATACACGTGTGTGTATATACACATTACACACATGTATATACACACACATGTGTGTGTATACACACATGTATATACACATTTGTGTGTACATACACACATATATGTGTATATATGTGTGTATGTGTGCATATAAGTGTATATATACACACGTGTGTGTGTATGTGTGTATATGTGTATATGTATGTGTGTATATGTGTATGTGTATGTGTGTACACAAGTTAAAAATACATATAGTTCAAATTAATTAAAAAAATAAAAAATAACTTTTTATTTCAATTCCACATTATGGGATCGAAATGCAGAATAGCTTATTCCAGCTTTCGTTTTGAGCATTAATTAATTCTAGAATAGGCCCTTATTCTAGAATAGGCCTATTCTGGATAAGTTAATTCCATGCGCCAAACAGGCCCTCAGAGAACAAAACCCGGGGGTTTATTGATCGCAGAGGCAACAGGGGTTTCTGATACTGCTCATGGGTGTGTCAGGACTCCACTTACTTTCATTTCAATTTTCCCTTATTCCAAACATTCGAATGTTTATTGAAATATAATTCTCTGTAAATGGCAGGGTTCCAGATACGCCCGGAATATGGACACATGAGCAGGTTGAAGCCCGGAAGCCCATTGTCAAGGCTGTACACGACAAGGGGGGAATTTTCTTCTGTCAAATATTGCATGTTGGAAGATTTTCTCATGTCGGTCAGTATTTTTATTTATTTTTGGCTTTCCCCTGTTTTTTTCAATTTGATTGATTCTCATACAAAACAAAAAATAATATATGTTTTGGGTGCACTGTAATGCAGAGTATCAGTCTAATGGCCAATCTCCAGTTTCGTCCACAAGCAAACCAATACCTGGAAAGATCCCTCTACCGAATCGGAAGGATGTCGCGGACTTCTCTCCTCCTCGGCCTTTGAAAGCGGAGGAAATTCCCAATGTTGTTTCAGACTTTCGAAATGCTGCCAGAAATGCTATAGACGCAGGTAAGCTTTTATTATGATATATCTGTAGTGAAGAAGAGAGTGTTGATTTTGTTGATATAATCAGTCCCTTTATGAACAGGCTTCGACGGTGTTGAAATTCATGGGGCACATGGCTTCCTTCTCGACCAGTTCATGAAAGACGGCGACAACAATCGAAGCGATGGTTATGGCGGAACATTGGAGAATCGTTGCAGATTTGCTCTAGAAATTGTGGAAGCAGTGGTGGGTGAAATCGGAGCAGAGCATGTGGGAATTCGGCTTTCGCCCTTCGGAGCTCATTTTGATGCGTATGACTCAAATCCGGAGGCACTGGGGATTTACATGGCGGAGGCTCTGAATAAATACAACATATTGTATACACATTTGGTTGAGCCCAGGACTTAATATGGAGAAGACGATAGCGAGTGAAAAGAGGCTAATTCCCATCAGAAAAGCGTTCAAGGGTACTTTTTTGGCTGCAGGAGGTTATGATCGAGATGATGGGAATGAAGCAATTTGCAGTGGCAAAGCAGATGTAATTGTGTACGGGCGATTGTTTCTGGCGAATCCAGATTTGCCAAAAAGGTTTGAGTTGAATGCGCCTCTCAATAAATACAACAGACACACATTTTATACCTCCGATCCCGTCGTTGGATACACAGATTATCCGTTCCTCGAATCAACATACTGATATTGATTCGGTGGTAGTATTAAAATTGTATAGTTAATTTTATGTTAGTTGTTGGGCTTTTTAATGAGAGTTGTAGGAGAATGTAATTGTTTTATAAATATTTATACAATATATTGTAAAATTATAATTATAATTTCTAATTTTTATCATTTTATACATTACATTTTAACATGGTATTATAGCAATTTATATGTATTATAGTAATTTACATTTTTAATTTATGAAAAATAAAAAAGATTGAACGCTAAAACGAAGAGATAAAAGAAAATATTTTAAATTAAAAGAATCGCTATTGTCTTAAGAAGATTGATGTGGACAATAATCAATTTCCTCTATGTTTAGGACTTCTCCTAAGATTATTATTGTATTGAGTCTCACATAAGCTATTGTAAATATTTTTAGTATCTATATATCTTTTGTCTCAACAAGCCTATAAGTGGTATTTTTCACCGTAAATAAAAGAAGCAATAATTCCAGTAAGCCTATATCTATGGGTGAGTAGTGGTAGTTTGGAATTGCAAATGAGCAATTACAAAGTCAGAAACCTCCAACGTTATTTGTGCAACCACAACTAACAACTATATCTCCAAGCATGAGCATCTTGATTGTTCACAATAAACACAATCTTTATGTCGCCAGATATTTTACTATTTGCCACTATCTTAAGGCACAATCATCTCTTAGAGAAGGTTCCAATAGGCCACAAGCACATTAGTGGTCCATATATGAGTAGGAGGAAGATGTTTTTTCTTTACCTTCCTCCATTGCAGAGAGTGGGTTGTGCTTGAGTGAGCTAGTGCTCATTTCTATGAGTATGTGTCATGATGTTATATGATGATGTCTGATACACTCACATATATATTTATACAGCCGATATTTTGGATTTGGTATTAGCGGTGATTCCTTCAACAAGTATGATGTGGTGTTGTTGATTCATACGTTATAAGTGATGATGGTTATGTATTTTTGTTAGCCTATTCTGGGGATTTATTATGTGCTTGGTAATATGGATTTATTGATGTTGATGTTAATTAACAAGTTTAATGATATTTTGTATTGCTAATGATGTTTGACAATGTGTAACATTATAGCTTAGATGAGATTATATATGTGATGTTCAAATCATGATGATTGATGTCATTTAATGGTAATTAATGATGTTTGATAAATTTAGATAGATTATGATTATATGTGAGAAGGGACAGTGTTGTAACATTTTAAAATAATTATGTTTCTAAAGTTCCCTTTCATCGACTGATGATGTTTATGATGTATATGTGCTTCAGCTATGTGTGTGTGTGTACCAAATCAATGACAGGTTGACTTAGCCTCGAATATATGTATCTAAATTGCAACATAAATAATAATACACTTCTTACAATTTTTTTATTAAAATTGAGGACATGGTTATCACTAAGCATTACCAAAATTTAAAATATTAAAATATTAAAAAATATAAATTGCAATAAGATAGGAATAATACAACGTAAGATCCAAACTTATGATCTAACTTTTCCCAAATTAAAAGAGGAGGTAATATGAAAATGATGCCTAAGAGGTAATCTATGTAAATCATCTTTCTTTGTCATACCGCATTTATTGTGGGATTTTAAATTTTTATAATGGCTACGACCAACTATAGCCCAGTAGTTGATGTTGGCTTTGGAATTTTGACGATGGGTGATCATACTACCTCCAAACAAATGGCCTCGCAAATTTTTCTGAATGTGTTTCACGAGGTACATCCTCAAGTACTCCTAGTGTTGTTTTGCCTTTACAACATTTTGATAGTTCCTATGACTGGCTAGAAAAGTATACTTTAATTGGATATTTTGCAGAGAGGTTTCCACCTGAGAGCATATCGCATGATTAGGTTGTCAAAGCCTAGGCCCGTCATGGGGTTCATCTTGATGGCATCCAAAATCTTACATCTCCCTCTTCCAATTCTTCTTTGCACTACCAAACTAGGGATTGATCAAATTTTGAATTAAATAGTGCCAATTCTGCCTCAATTCCCGCAACCAAATGGGGCCTAAAGGCATTACAAACTTGGAAATAGAAGGAGACACCACTATTGCAATAAAATCTTTGAGGAAGGGTGATATTCCTAGTTTGCGAATTTAAGCTATTTTTGAGAAAGATATCAAGCTACTATCCTCATTTGAGTTGACAACTATCAACCACATTTACCAAGAAAGTAATGTGGAAGCTCATTTACTTGCTAATCAATGAACCGATGGGATTGATAAGACAAATCCAAATCTCATATGGAAGGTGGCATGAGGGATATCAATACTTTCATCCTAAACAAAATTGTGATGACATCATTAACTACCATGTTTTGAAATTTGGATTTGGCTCTATAATCAATACCTTTACTTTCCTATTTGGGGAAATATTTTTCTTGGAATCAGTATATCCGGATTTGAGTTCATGTCCTTTGAGGAATGTGCCACCCTTTTTCTCTCTCTCAAGACAATGCATTAATGATATGTGATCATTAAACAAGATGGTGCCTTAGAATTGGTGGCGGCTTTTCTATTTATTCACACTGGGATTTGGTTTTCTTCATTGTTGTGTTTTCTTTGCAGTCTATGGTGAAGTTTGTATTTATGGAGTGTTTGATTCGCCTGAGAAGCAATAAGAGGCAAATGACATTTCTTAGATTTATCTCAAATATGAGACTACATTTCATTTGCAAGAATGCAGAACTCCTTACTATGGAAGCGATCAAAATGGTTTTAGGTGGAGAGTTTCTTATCTCTATAGATTGCTATCGTGTCAATACTGGTATTACTTCTAGGTCCTTATCTTCCCTTATGAATTTGGGAGAGAAGTTTGATGTGTTACTGTCCGTGAGAGAAATCTTCAAGGAAGATTTCTTGGTTGATGATATAGACATTGTGGTGACCTCCCTAAGATTTTGCAACTAAACTCTAATGTGTCTCGCCAACCATTTTATCACGAATCTTGATGAGGAATCCTTGGCACTGGCATTGGGTTGTGGTGGGTCAAGAATTCTTGCGAAAGTAGAAATACATAGACGTGGAACCTACCTTAAAATGGTTGGATGAAGTTGCGGAGCTAATTTTTTCAAAAGCCTTTTATGAAGAATAGGAGTATGTATAACACTCTTTTTTTGAAATTTTGGCTACAAAATGATAAGAATGAATGTTTGAGGGGGATGAAAGGGATTTTTTTTGGGCAGGGTTAGCAGAAGGTATTGGCCAAAGACTTGACAATAATGTTGGGTAGTGGATGAAGTGTTTTTTTTGTGGCCTCCATGTGCATTCTATAGAGATTCGGGATAGTTATACCATACAAGATAGAAACTATCAATCGCATCTTTGGGTGCAATGGGTATGCCGAAGAAATATGTAAGGTGATTTACGGAGAACATATGGTCTTTTTTTACAAATATTCATACAATTAATAAGGTCAGTTGACAAACTATTTAGTCAATGATGCTTGTGCAAGTTAGGTCTCATGCTCCATTACCATAAATCTTAACCTTTACCTTATATCTTGAAAGAAGATCATAACTCAAACCATAAACACAATTGTAACCCTAATCATGACATAAACTTAAACCATTATCCTAAACTTAACCCTAATAAAAACCCTTACTTTAACTATAAAACTAATTGTACTTCTAAATGTAACCTAAATCCTAACCGTTAACCTTAACCCTAATTAGAATCAAAACCCTAACGATGACACTATCCATGATGTAACCCCTTACCCTAACCGTAATTGTAACTTTAAACCCTATTTAGAACCCTAACCCCAACCCTAACTCTAACCTTAACCCTAGCCCAAACATTAAACCCTAATGCTAGATAAAATTATAACCAAAATTGTAAACCCAATCCTAAACCTAACCATGGTGTAAAGCTAAGATCTTATCCTAACCCTAACCCTAACCCTAACTATTAACCCTAACCCTAATGAAATTACAATGATGATAGAAACCTTAAACCTAACCATAATCATAATCATAAAACTTGATTCTAAACCTAATGATAACAATAATGATGATGTAAACCTTCACCCTAACCATGATCCTAACTATAATCCTAAACCCTAAAACATAATCTTAATCCTAACTCTAAACTCTAACCCTAATCAATGATGACATAAGTTTTTCCATTAGTATGCAAAGAGAAAATAGTTGTTTGAACCGTCGGTTACACTACACCGAAAGACAGGTTTTCAACTCATAACCGAAAGTAATAAGTATAAAGAAACCCAACGACACACCTTAATAGTGTAAACCGAAAGTGCAACCCAAAGATGATACATAGGAACCCGACAAGCAGGTTACACTATAAACCGAAAGAGAAAGAACAAAGGAACCCGATAGAGCAAGGGAACCCGACAGACATTTCAACAAAGGAACACCAAAAGATAGTTAAACTGATTTCAGAGAAAATCGAGCATCAAACACCGAAAGTTAGTTATATCCCGAGAAAAGTGGATCTGACTTCCACGTCAGATAAAAAACTTATGATTTATTTTTAGAGTTTTGATTTTTTTTAAAACCATTACTTAAGGGACAAGAAACATAATTGTAATTTTTTAAATCAATCTAACTGATTAAAAACATGTAGACTAGGAGATCAAGGTCAAGTTGTAAATCTTTGACCATAGAGTTAAGGTTGTAATACGTGAAACTTTATTAGGTCAATCTATTATATAAATAGATTTTGTAACCATTGATTTGAAAAGGATGAGAGGATGAATGTATCCTAAAAGCACATCTATGGATCAGACAGAGAGTTTCAAAAAGCAGAACAACAAAAGATGAATTTGGTTATCAAGAACCAAGAACAAAGGCTGCCGAGCAATAGAGGTATTAATCAATCACACTAGGTGATAATTTGTACATGTAATCTTGAATGGACCTGTAATCAGTAATTGTAGATTGCATACACTCAAGTCAATGAGTATTTTTGTGTACATTCTAACAAGTGTAGAAAATAGAAGAAATCCTTTCAAGAAAGGTGGATTTAACAATCCTATTGTAAATCTCTTAACCGGGTGCACACTAAACAGTGTTGCTAAAGATCTTAACAGAGTAGACCTTAACTAGTCTCCACATAATACTCCTAACAGGGTAGATCATCAGAAGTGATCAAATTGTAAGCCTTAATCGGCCCCTTCCAATATGCAGATAGTGAAGTTTTGTGGGTGTCATCCCCACCACAGTTTTTACCTTCTTACAGGGGTTTTTTTATGTTACCATATCTTGTTTTATGTGTTATTACTTTCATGAGTGTTGAACTATGAATGTCTACATACAATTAAGATTATGAATTGATATCTCATGCATAAGGAAAGAACATCAGATATGATCGGTAAAGCAAAGATTTGATTACCTAAGATTAAAGGTTAATTAACTAAAAGTTTTAGAGGTGTTGATTCACCCCTCCCCTCTTAGTACACACTTCCCATTATTTCCAATATTGGTATCAAAGATAGAGCTCTTATTTGGAAAGTTTAAAGACTTAAGAGAAAAAATCATACAATGGAGAAGTACAAGCTTGACAAGAGTATTGAGAATCAGAAGCTATAAATTCAGATCTTCTATGAGGAGTATAAAGAAGCTAGAATCAAGATGAGACAGTTGGTAGCTGAAAGAAAGATTATGGCATCTCGTTGTAATAAAATATATTACCAAGAAGAAGAGATACCAGATCTATTTGAGTCTTCGGAATCTACAACTAGAAAAGCATCAGACACATCAGAAGAAAGCATCACAAGCTTAAATGAAATCAATCAACATCCGGGTGGACAAGTGAAATCTCTACAAATTGGTCAAGAGACACAGATGGTAAGAATGATTGATGTCATGAACAATGCTAGACAAGTTGAGCAAGAGAGAACACTAGCTATTGATGATAGAAGGAAGATTACTGAAAAATTGCAAGAGAAAGAGTCAGAAATACAAAGACTTACAGGACACCATCATGAGATTACAAATCAGATTATTCTTATGAGTCAAGAGGCAAACAGAATGAATATAGAACTCATTGAAAGAATAGAAGCTATTGGTGAGCTAAGGGAAGAAAATGAAAAGATAAAACATGAACTCTGAATTCAGCAATAGCATAATGAAATAATCAAGAGAGCTGAAGAAAGCAACAAAAGGATGGATGATTTTCTTGAAGGACAAAGAAGAGTCAACAACAATACCAGACTAGGGTATACCGAAAATAAAGAATCACCAAATCAAGCTAATCCAAAGAATTTCTATGCAAATCCAAGACAAAGAAAGATGACATGTAATCATTGTGGAAGGGCAGGCCACACATCAAGTACTTGCAGGAGAAAAATGAAAGGTATTCCTAAAACCGCACCTTCATTCATAGGAATTTGTTATGAATGTAACAAGAAAGGACATTAAGCATATGAATGTAAATCTAAGGTAAAACAACCAAAGAAGGAAATCTACATGGAAAAATACTATCCTTCTTGCAAAATGCATGGGCACACATCTCTTGAATGCTGGAAGAAGAAAAAGAAAGCATGGAAGCCAAAATAAAATGAAACTGCCTATCAACCGAAAAGAATCAGTAACCAATATGTTTGGGATTACAACACATGGGCAAACTGTACAGCATGTGGAAGATTTGGTCACATAGCTGCAAACTATATGAGACAATGGACAAGAAATTCTAAAAGCTGGACTAACCCCGGAATGGCATGTCTACACTGTCATAAATTTGGTCATTTGAGAAAAGGCTGCAGAGATCGAATGATAGAGACCAACACCTTTGCCAATAGAAACATCATTGAAGACATCAAGAAGATGAGAAACAAAATGTGGACGAAAGCTACAAGCACTAATGAAGTTGGACCAAGCAATGTAAATGGTGACACCTTATCCATTGTATCTGATGACATCACCACCCCCACCTAAGAAGAACAAGTACTTGTATGGAACTGCATTATATTTTACATCAGTTCTATTATACATTGATGAAATGCCAAACTAGCATAATTAAAGATGCACTATGGTATTACTTGTTACAATTCTGGGAATTCAATTTCATCATTTAATGCATACTGAAATGCATCAATGTAAATACAAAGCTAAAGTTTCCTACACTTACCAAGAATCGTCGGTTAACATATAAAAGCTAAAGTTGCTAGTGTAAACTAAGATCTATCAGTAATCATGAAATTTGACTTGTTGTCTTGGCCATACACCAAAATCCGTCAGTGAACATAATAAGTTGATAGCTTCCCCGAAGCATAGCACTCTCACTAAGAATGTTATTTATGTATCACCCGACGAATCCGTCTTCATACACTGAGAAGTGGTTGACAATTAATGACTCGACTTAGGGAAAAATATATAAATAGACGACGAAAGGGTTTCATTATTCACCAAGCGTCCAGAGCGAAGAGACAAATCGAAAACTAAGCACAAAGTGACCAGTTTACAGAGTGCCTATAGCTTGACTCCCTGCACTCCAAGAAGATTCCTAACAGCTACAGACGTTGAAGTAAGTAACAGTGATAATCAAGAACTCTACTTGCATTTCTAGGAAAAAGCCCTAATTTCATAATCGATGGAAACTACATCAAGAACCTCAAAATTCAAGAATGATAAGTAGAATAAGGTAAATCTTATCAAGAATCCCACCTGTTAACAACCTCATTACAAGATATGTCCCGAGGTTTCCTTGCAACCCAACAATGTTGGTGCATTCTCAAGTATACCAGCTAGGGTTTTGCTCATTGAAGACGTGCGAGCTTATATACACTGCAAGATCACAAAAATTATAGATCTTGAAGTAGAGAAGGCTTACAAGAAGCTTTACAATGATGATGGAACCATAAAAGATGAGCACAAGCACATTAAGGTAAAAGGGCTCACAAATGCGCTTTGGTTCCTGAAGGAGTTCAAAACTAAATGGATTCAGTTAGTAATAAGCAGGATACATGACCGACAGATATGGATAGATGAGCCAAAATTGATAATAAGGGATGTTATACATGCTATTATCGGTTATCCCATAATGGATAAAGTAAAGGCATTGAAGCACCCACCTAAAGATGATATTAAAAAGAACACAGGAGCTAAATGGGATGGAAGAGGATTAAAGGTATCCACCATCACCGATGATGAACTAAAATTTGAAGCATGTGTCTTAGGATACAAGTTCTTTCAAGCTAGCAGGATGAACAATATTGCATCCGGAGCAGTGGATACAACATACAAGATTGTCAAGAAGGGACTGTAGTTTGATCTATCAGAACTTCTGCTAAGGCAATTAAATGAGAACATGAAGACAATAAGAAATGCAAAGTCTAATTCATGTAAGTTTGGGTCTCTGATAATGTGCATATTTTTCTATTTCCAAGAATCCTTCCCATCTATCGGTAATGTGCAATGGGACACTACCCAACTAGTGACAATTCAAATAATTGAATTCATCAATTCACTTGGAGACAATTTTGAATCAGTAATGGATGAGTATTTCTCTGGATTCAAAGAGAGAATGCAAAAGAGGATAAGAATTCCAGAACAACTGGTAGAGAAATACAAGATAGACATTTGTTTTATGGTGGACAGTGACTACACCTGGGTATATGCACCAAGATGGGGGACCAAAAAGGTGCCAAATACCTTTTGGGTCCCCATACGCCCTATAGGGCGCATGCCCTATGGCTTGGATTACCCAAGCCATAGGATGCACGCCCTATAGCCCGCACCACCCTATAGCTTGGGAAATTTAAACCATAGAGCGTGCACCCTATAGAACATACGCCCTATTAGGTTTTATATAAATTTTGGGCAGCCACTTTTGTGGCTCATTTTCTTTTCCCAAACTCGCGGCTTGCTCATTTTCTCTCCATAACAGCGCATACACGATTCATTATGGATTTTGCTCCATCAAATTGAAGCAAAAAATGGCTCCACGACATCATCAAGGTCGAACCAGAAGAAGAGGTAAGTGATTCCACAATCATGTATGTTATTTGTATTGAAATTTAGGTTTAATTTTTAGTTTTCAATCAAATTTGATTGTCAAAGTTTCTTGTCTTAAGTTTTATGTTTAATTAGACTTTTAAAATAGATTTTCTTTTAATTGTCAGGAAGGAATGATCTCCTGACAGAAAATCCTCAACCAAACCCTCCATCTTCTCCTCATGAACAAATGGATGCTGAAAATAACCAAGAAAATGAACCCCAACTGCCTTCACCAATCGAGAAACCTCCTCTTGGAACACATGAAAACTTGATAAACCAAATAGAAAGAGGGAAAATAGAAATAGAATCTTTAATTAGGAGGTTAAATTATTCTATTGGTACAAATCCTAGAAGGGCAACACTTTCAAAATCATTAGAATTAATCTTGACCCACATAGGTTCAGTTAGTGGGCAACTAAATTTATGGCATGACAAAAGAGAAGAACAAAAATAATATTATGCAAATAAATTATCATATGAGGACATAAAAAAGAAACAAATCATAAAAGCCGACATTTGCAAACTCTTAAACCTACAACAAGGAGGATCCCAATTCATTGGTGCTTGAATGAAGATATAAAAATAAACTTTTGGGAAAGATGGTGGATTCTCTTTGATTCCCCTCCTTGTAACAATCATGAGGTTCCTATCTATTTCCTGAGGAAACTCTATTGTGAGTTTGTCCTGAAGGAAGTGCCAAATTATTTTGACTTTCTAGAGTCTCAGGGTAGAGGTGG
>MU225471.1:64915-84478 GCA_018584345.1 Thuja plicata | reverse complement strand
TGTAACAATCATGAGGTTCCTATCTATTTCCTGAGGAAACTCTATTGTGAGTTTGTCCTGAAGGAAGTGCCAAATTATTTTGACTTTCTAGAGTCTCAGGGTAGAGGTGGGGGGTCATCATTTGATATACCTATGGCACATCGTGACCCTAATGCACCTAGGTTGCCCAGTGGCAAGCCACGGGTGGATCATGTTAGTATTCCTTCCAATGTGAAGGAACACGTGGAGGTGGACACACTAGGCACGATTAGTGCTCTGACATAGACTCTCATTCAGTGTGTCACTCCTCTAGTCTAGGGTGACCATGGTCAGTCTGTGAGGGGTCATTTTTGTTATTCTTGTGGATCTCTATGCACATTTGGTAGTGCTGAGAGAGAGGAAGAGAATGATGGACTGATGATTTTCTCAATGAAACATTTGGCATTGATACACAGGTAAATATTTGCAAGTTTATTAAATTTATTTGATCATATTTCATATTTAAATGAATGAATTTAATTAAATTAGTATCTATTGTTAATGATGAAAATTCAGGGAAAGAGTGTCGGTTGTAGTGGAAATGATCCCCCAGACCCCTTATACACTATGTCGTCAACTCCACAAGTATGTATCGAATAAAACATTTTTTAAAGTATACATTTGATTATTCTATAATTATATGGATGTTTGTCTCATAACTTATTGTGCATGTACATTAGTTCACTACTAGAGCATCGACGTTAACATTAGATAGCGAAGGGCCCCGTTCACATTTCGTTGAGGTATGTTTATTTGCATGTTAATTTGATTTACTTGATTATATTTAATTAATAAATAAATGAATAACTAAATTAGTAGATAAATTATGATCAAATCTAGAGTCAAAGTTATCATGGAAATGATCCCATTCCTTCACCTGGCTTTGTGACTACATCATTTAGTCCACAGGTATATATGTAATAATGCATTATAATGAACAAGTCAGTGGTTTGTTCTTATATTAATGGTTGTCTTATAAATTACCATACATGTGCACTAGTTTAATGCTAGAGCTACAACATCGAAACCACACACTGAAGGATGTGGTGGTACCTTCACAAAGGTATCATTTATTAATTAGTGGGATTGTAAAATATTATAGGTATTCTTGATAACTACATAATACTCATGTTGTTTCATTTTCAGTTAATGACAGTAGAGACTCCTCCTTTTGTTCGTGATAGTTTGAATCGTGGCATAGCTCCAGCTATAGCTAGTTATGACACATTGACTGAGGTATGAAAAAGATTACTTAATTAGAATTGTTATTTGAATAGTTTTTATTGAAATTTTTAATGATATTCATGTATGTATTTTAAATATTATTTTGATCATTTTTGTAGGGACTCATTACTCCAGATTGTCAGCATGCCCCTTCAATGGATATACATAGTGAATATTTGGTAGCGGTAAGAAAATATTCTATTTTATGTCATCCTATAATTAAATTCCTATGTATATTAGTTATTAATGTTTATACTTTTTATTTTATCAGCTCGAGCTGCAGAAGAGTCTAGACAGGAGGACTAGTCAAGGCACTCGGAAGAGTACTGCATCTCCATCGATGCGACGATCGAAGACAACCTAGGATTTGTTTTCTTCCCCTTCTGGGAAATGACTAGATTAGGGATAATCATTTTATGCCAATATGGCATTACTCGACATATTTTTTTTGTATATTGTATAAGTGACATGTTCTATATCCATTTGTCTTTCACGATGCCAATTTAACTTTATTGAAAATATTTGATCTATAACATTATTGGACATATATATTTTTCTTCATGCTCTACAAATATATCATGTGTATTGATTTAGACTACTTTATGTTTATGTGGATGTCTTATGCTTTATAAATTGCTTATGTCTTATATTTATGTTTGCATGTGTATCTATGTATATTGTTACTGAATGATTCATACTTAATGAGAATGTGCATGTTTCATTTCATAAACCTAGACTCATAATTTTCATTCCAACACCTTAATGAAATGATAATAGTTCATATAAGATAATAAAAAAATATCAATCCTACCAAATTTTAGTCCTATTGGAGCATTTTGACCACCTGGACCTATTTAGGCCACTACAAGAACGTTAAGGGATGCACCAGTACATTGTGGTCCTGAATGTTTGAATGAGTTGTGAAGAAATAAAAGGTTATTTGTGGCATTTACATGTCAAATTTAAGGTATTAGCGGAGATGGTTCGATATCAAGACGAGCGGTTTTCAAGATATGGAATGTTTTAGCTTTCAACTATGAAACATTGCAAGTTTTTGCATCAACTGAGATTGGGTCAGAAAATGAAAACAAAAGTGAATATCAAGAATCCAAGATAGGTTATCGTAGGCCTCCATGACACAATCTTGTAGCACTTGATGGCTCTTCAATACCCCTCGGGAGCTCCGAGAAATAGACTGCTGAATATCAGCAATTTTATTGCCTCGTGCACCTTGAGGGACACTTGGCTCCACAACGGTCGGCAACGTTTGAGCCTCTTCGCCTCCATGATAGGGTCGTTCCTAGCATTCAAATAGAATTCCAAAGCTATTTGCGGAGACTGTTTGATGCCACAACGAGCGGTTTTCAAGATATACAATGTGTCAGCTTTAAACTGCGCAACATTGCAAGTTTTTGTGTCAACCGAGATTGAGTTAAAAAATGAAAATAGAAGCGAATCTCCCAAATCTGAGATAGGTTATCGTAGGCCTCCATGACATGGTCCTATAGCACTTGACTTATTTTTTATAACCCTTGGGAGCTCCGAGAAATGGACTCCTGAATATCAGCAATTTTGTTGCCTAGTGCACTTTGAGGGACCCTTGGCTCCATAGTGGTCGGCAATGTTTGAGCCTCTTTGCCTCTGTGAAAACATCATTCCTAGCATTCAAACGGAATTCTAGAGCTGTTGGCAGAGACAGTTTGATGTCACAATGATCAGTTTTAAAGATATGCAATGTGTCAGCTTTCAACTGCGCAACATTGCAAGTTTTTGCATCAACCGAGATTGGGTCGGCAAATGAAAACATAAGTGAATATCTAAAACCCAAGATAGCTTATTGTAGGAATCCACAATATGATTCTATATCACTTGATGGATTGTCGATACCCCTTGGGAGCTCCGAAAAATGGACTCTTGAATATCGGCAATTTTGTTGCCTAGTGCACCTTGAGGGACACTTGGCTCCATAGCAGTCAAAAATGTTCGAGCCTCTTTGCCTATGTGAAAGGGTCATTCCTAGCATTCACCCAAAATTTTGGAGCTTTTGGAAGAGACGGTTTGATGCCACAATGAGTGGTTTTCATCATATGCAATGTATCATCTTTCAACTGTGCAACATTGCAAGTTTTTGCATCAACCGAGATTGGGTCAGAAAATGAAAATGAAAGTGAATCTCCAAAATCTGAGATAGGTTATTGTAGGCCTCCATGACAAATTCTTGTAGCACTTGACGAATTTTTGATACCCCTCAGGAGCTCCGAGAAATTAACTCTTGAATATTGGCAATTTTGTTGCCTGGTGCACCTTGAGGGACACTTGGCTCCATAGCAGTCGACAATGTTCAAACCTCTTTGCTTCTATGATAGGGTCATTCCTAGCATTCAACTGCATTCCAGAGATTTTTACAGAGTTGGTTCGATGCCATGACGAGCGGTTTTCAAGATATGCAATGTGTCAGCTTTCAACTGCGCAACATTACAAGTTTTTACATCAACTAAGATTGGTTTGGAAAATGAAAATGAAACCGAATATCCAAAATATGAGATACGTTATTGTAGGCCTCTATGACATGGTCATGTATCACTTGATGTATCATCAATACCCCTCGGGAGCTCCGAGAAAAGGACTCCTGAATATCAGAAATTTTGTTGCCTGGTGCACCTTGAGGGACACTTGGCTCCATAGCGCTCGGCAATGTTCGAGCCTCTTTGCCTCAATGAAAGGGTAATTCCTAGCATTCACCTGGCATTATGGAGCTATTGGAGGAGATGATTCAATGCCATGATGAGTGGTTTTCAAGATATGCAATGTTTCATCTTTCAACTGTGCAACATTGCAAGTTTTTGCATCAACCGAGATTGGGTCGAAAAATGAAAATGGAAGTGAATCTCCTAAATATGAGATAGGTTATTGTAGGATTCCATGACATGGTCATGTAGCACTTAACGGCTTGTCGATACCCCTTGGTTGCTCCGAGAAATGGACTCCTGAATATCAACAATTTTGTTGCTTGGTGCACCTTGAGGGACACTTGGCTCCATAGCGGTCGACAACTTTCAGGCCTCTTTGCCTCCATGATAGATTCATTCCTAGCATTCAAACAGAATTCTTGAGCTATTGGCAGAGATGATTTGATGCCACAATGAGCAGTTTTCAAGATATGCAATGTGTCAGCTTTCAACTGCCCAACATTGCAAGTTTTTGCATCAACCGAGATTGGGTCGGTAAATGAAAATGAAAGCGAATATCCAAAATCCAAGATAGGTTATTGTGGGCCTCCATGACACATTCTTGTATCAATTGACGAATCATTGATACCCCTTAGGATCTCTGAGAAATGGACTCCTGAATATCAATAATTTTGTTGACTGATGCACCTTGAGGGACACTTGGCTCCATAGCATTCGACAACATTCAAGCCTCTTCACCTCTATTATAGGGTCATTCCTAGAATTCACTCAGCATTATGGAACTGTTGGCAGAGATGGTTTGATGCCACAATGAGCGGTTTTCAAGATATGCAATGTGTTAGCTTTCAACTGCACAACATTGCAAGTTTTTGCATCAACAGAGATTGAGTCGGCAAATGAAAATGGAAGGAAATATCCAAAATAAAAGATAGGTTATTGCACGCCTCTATGACATGGTCCTGTAGCACTTGACAAATTTTTGATATCCCTCGGGATCTCTGAGAAATGGACTCGGCCTGAATATCAGCAATTTTGTTGCCTAGTGGACCTTGAGGGACACTTGGCTCCATAGCAATCGGCAACGTTCGAGCCTCTTTGCCTCCATGAAAGGGTCATTCCTAGAATTTACCCGGCATCCTAGAGCTATTTCCAGAGATGGTTTGATTCCATGACAAGCGGTTTTCAAGATATGCAATGTGTCAGCTTTTAATTGCGCAAGAATACAAGTTTTGGCATCAACCGAGATTGGGTCAGCAAATGAAAATGGAAGTGAATCTCCAAAATCTGAGATAGGTTATTATAGATATCCATGAGATGGTCCTATAGCACTTGAAAAATTTTTGATACACCTTAGGATCTCTGAGAAATGGACTCCTGAATATCAAAAATTTTGTTGTCTGGTGCACCTTGAGGGACACTTGGCTCCATAGCGGTCGGCAATGTTCAAGCCTCTTCGCCTCTATGAAAGGGTCATTCCTATCATTCACCTAGAATTATGGAGCTATTGGTGGAGACAGTTTGATGTCATGATGAGCAGTTTTCAAGATATGCAATGTGTCAGCTTTCAACTGCGCAACATTGCAAGTTTTGGCATCAACCGAGATTGGGTCAGCAAATGGAAATGGAAGAAAATATCCAAAAACCGAGATAGGTTATTACAAGCCTCCATGACATGGTCTTGTATCACTTGATGGTTGATCGATACCCCATGCGAGCTCTGATAAACAGACTCCTAAATATTGACAGTTTTGTTGCCTAGTGCACCTTGAGGGACACTTGGCTCCATAGCGGTCAACAACGTTCGAGCCTCTTTGCCTCCATAACAGGGTCGTTCCTAGAATTCACCCAAAATTATAGAGCTATTGGTGGAGACAATTTGATGCCATAAAGAGTGGTTTTCAAGATATGCAATGTGTCAGCTATCAATTGTGCAACATTGCAAGTTTTGGCATCAACCGAGATTGGGTCAGAAAATGAAAATGAAAGCGAACCTCAAAAAACCGAGATAGGTTATCACAAGCCTCCATGACACGGTCTTGTATCACCTAACATATTTTTGATATCCCACACAAGCTCTGAGAAACAAACTCCTAAAAATTGATAATGTTTTTGCCGGGTGCACGTTGAGGGACACTTGGCTCCATAGCTGTTGGCAACGTTCGATCCTCTTCGCCTCCGTGCCAGGGTCATTCCTAGCATTCAACCGACATTCTAGAGCTTTTGGAGGAGATGGTTTGATGCCATGACAAGCGGATTTGAAGGTTTTTAAATGATTTAAATGTGCAATTCGATAGTTTAAGTGAATTTTTGTAAATACATATATACAAAGAATGTGCTAGCATAAAACATGACAATAAGCTTAACATATATTTCTAGAACTCGTAGGGTAAACATATTTGTTTTAATTAATGATGAAAAATATGTTTACAACTCAGCTCATTAGGAGAACCAGGAGGAAAGAGATGAGAAGAGAAAACCTATGGTATTGCCCCAAAAAATAGAAGAGAAAATTTGTTACTAAATCTTACAAACTTCCTGTTATACATACGGGGTAATGCATGAGAAATTTACAGTCCACCCAATGTGGATTCAAGGGAACTAATTCCTTTACAAATATTCATGTTATATACATATGCATTCAACTAGATTCGACATTACAACATTTTGGATTCAATTTTAGTCCAATGAACCAGCCGGATCTTCCCTACCCTTTATTGTCTCAAGTATTGCCTCGTGGTCTGACTCGCGAACCTTCCAATGTGTTTTATTGTGTGGTTTTTCTCCATATTTGGTCAAATGGACATTTGAAGCAACAACAAGGTTGGAATAATGAAGAGTCTTCCTGTGTGTCTCCCAATCCTTGAACAACCACAACCTAGGGTTCTTCAAAAAATACCATCTAAGTCATGCACCAATTACAACCACTGCTTCTGTAGGGTATTCTAATCCTTCATCATCTGTAACCGAGTGATCCAATTTATTTTTGGCATCAACACAATGACAAAAATAATAATATGTCCCTTCATCATTGTCTTCAGGTGCAATAACAACAAAATCAAGGTCTACAATGATAGAAGCATAACAAGGAGATTAATTTAACAAATACTTATGATAAAGTACTAAATTTGAGACTATTTGTGAGTTGACAATTTACCTAGTTGCACTAGATTAGACAAACGGTCAAAGTCAATGGATGATTCCATTTGTGTTAGTTGCAATGTTTCTAGGGGATGATAGGAATCAAGTGGGCTCAAAATTTGTGTAGACCATTTGTCAACCCATTCCTTTGACTCACACCCATGCCAATCTTCATCTGCGCGTGATGAACAAAAGCATGCCATATGTCATGTGTGGATGATACATGAACTTGCATTAGAGCTTCTAAAAGAGTGTATCTCACTTGATCTTGTTAATGTACAACAATCCTCGTATGGTGCAATGTTAGTTTCATCCATCAACCAAAATAATCTATGAACCGTAGACTCACCTTCATTACCTGGACCCATTGTAGCATTACACCACTGGATGATACATCTCGCATCTAAAAATGTTGCTTGTTCTTTGTACTTTAATTCTTTGCATCCTAAGGCCCTTTTTATACATGCACCTGCACCATTGTGCTCTCCCTTTCCATGACCGGCCTCTCTAAAATTCCACATATATTGAATACCAGTGTTTGTATGCATCTTGCTCAACCAATAAAACATCCGATAATTCTTGAATTGTGATGCATAATTGTCTAAAAATATGATGTGTCGATGATATGATATGCTCCTATTACTCAAATCACCATAAAATAGATGAAAGCAATAGTGTATAAAATCTATAGAATGTGAACGATCATTGCTGATGTGAAAATGATACTCCCTCAATATCTTCCCATTCTCCTTAGTACTGTCAGGTGAATGCATAAATGCTATATGAACAAATATAGAAACTTTATGAGAGCTATAATACTTTGCTTGCACCTCATTTTGTGGTTGTAGAGTTTAGTTATCTGCAAAGTTGACAACTGAAACAATGGTATCAAGTGGGAATGTGTCCTTGCACAACTTGAATTGCATATCCAACCATCGAGCTCTATGTGTATGCCTTGCATACTCATACACAATCTTGTCACAAAAAATACTCATGAACTGATGCACTGGAATCTTTTCAATTACTAAATCACATCTTTTAGCCTCCTTTCCATCTTTTAGAGCATATGTGACTGTCTTATATTTTCCAAAATCCACTTTTTCATTCCCAATTGCATGTGTACTCTCCATAGGTTGACAAATTGGCAAATGTTGCAAACCACCACAATATATGCATGTACCATTCCATCATGCGAGCTTGTAAAATTGTTGACCATCCGCTCTTTCACATAAAATTGTAGTAATTAATTCCCTTAAAGATGTAGGAGGGTCATTTATGTTACAATCCTTCAAAACATTGTTAGAATGCAAATCTACACGTATATGCTTATAAACATCAAAATGGTTAGAAAATTCAATATGTACCCTACAACAACAAGTTGTGTGTGCACCATGTGATTTATCTTCACATAAAAATATTTAGCCATTTCAAAATATCTTTGACTAATTTTAAATTGAGGATACGTATGTATAAATTTTGTAAAGAATTGTGTCTGAGTTGAATCCAAAAAATGTTTCAGATGTGGAATGCGGATTCGACTACCAATCCTCCTTCTTAAAAAATCTCGTTCATTGGGAGATACTCATGTGTTATTCTTCCAAAAGTCTTCAATGATGGATTTTAAAGGTTCAACAATTGATTTATCCTTCCGTGGTAGTCTACCATAAAATGCCCATAACTCATTGTTATTTGGATCTTCCACTCTTTGACTCCTTCCCACAGCTCTCATTAGAGACTTTCTACTTATTTTCAAATCTTTGCTTGTCTTTCTAATGAGTCAAGATTTCTTCATTTGAGTGCTTACTATTTTTTATGTAAGTACGCGTCGTTTGACATTACTATCTTTTGTGCGTGATGTAGAACCCACACTCTTATATGTAATCATTAGATTCTTTACAATAGATTTTTCACTTGACTCATCCATCGTTCTTAGCCGAAGAATCTTCATGATGGGCCTAAATTATAGATTTCTCATCGTTTGAACAAATATTTGACATCTTCCTATCATATTTAAATTCTCAAAAAATAATCTCCAAATACGGATAGCATATCTTTGACAAGTAAGCTTGGGAATCTTGTCAAGCATTTGTTGCAAAATGTTAGTATCAATATCAATCAGATATTTTGGCTTTCTGTAAATTATTCTAGGAGGTGTTTTCAACTGTTGAGTGGCCTCAACATTACAAACATCAACAACATTATGTGTAAATTGTGTACCTTCAACCGAAGATGATGTTCCTTCAAATTGAGATGTGAAAGATGGATCCTCACCAACTTGAGATGTTAATGGTGTGTCTTCAACATGAAACGATGTTGTGCCTACACCTTCAGATATAGATAATGGTGTGCCTTCAACATGACACGATGTGGTGCCTACACCTTTGGATGTAGATAATGGTGTGACTTGAACATGATAAAATGGTGTGCCTTTCAAGATGATACAAGGGTGTGTCTCCAACATTGGATGGTGGTGTCTCTTCAACTTGGGAACTCATAGATGATGTGCCCACATCTTCATAATTCAATTGTCTTGTTGCACACAAGTCTCTCATCTGTTGCCTCTTTGTTTCCAATTCTAATTCTCTCTTACTTTCTATTGATGTTTCATGTTCCTCGTCCAAAGGTAAATCTTCTATGGTATGCAATTTTTTGTGTTCACGAAGTTGTCTTATTCTTTCCCTTTTCTTCTCTTTGTCTCTTTCATGTTCTTCTGGTGTTAGAGTCTTTTCTGGTTTCCTTCGCATGATGATGATTTCTACATATGAATTCATTACAATTTTCAAATTATTATATTAATCTATTATAAGAAGTAAAACTTTATAATATCAATCTAAATTATATTAACTCAAAATATAATAGAAATCTTTTAGAATATGTTAAATTATTTCTTCAACAAATCTATATCATAGCAATTATAAACAAAAATACTCTTTATTCACAATTCACATATAAAAAATAAAAAACTTACCTCAATGGATCAATTTTGGTGAAAAATGATTGACTTTCATTCTTCGATGTTGAATTTTGAACAAAAATGTGTTGCAAATTGATAGAATATACTTCTTTGTGATTTTCAACACCATGAAAAGCGAATATTTGTCGAGCAGATTGTAAAAAATAGACAACAACAGTTAAAAGTGGGCCTCTTTCATGAGTTTCTTACCTTTATTACCATTTTTTGTGTTCTTACATAGGGTGTACGCCCTATAGGGCATACACCCTATGTTAGACACACAAAATGAGAGAGAGAGAGAGAGAGAGAGAGAGAGAGAGAGAGAGAGAGAGAGAGAGAGACTATAGGGCATACGTCCTATAGGGTGTATGCCCTATATTAGACACAAAATGACAAAAGCAGAGAGAGAGAGAGAGAGAGAGAGAGAGAGATGCCCTATACTCACTATAGGGTGTACGTCCTATGGGGCCTACGCCCTATATTAGACACAAAATGACAAAAGCAGAGAGAGAGAGAGAGGGAGAGATCTCTCCTTTTGTCATTTTGTGTCTAATATAGGGCGTATGCCCTATAGTGCGTATGCCATATAGGGTGTATGCCCTTTTAATGACATTGATGTTTACCAAGCCTAAGGATTGGATTTGCCTTGGAATTCCAACCCAAAGGCCTAGAGGATTCAAACAGGTCTGAGACGTATTTTCTAGCAAACATAGAAAAAAATAATAACATTATTTCTGGTGTGCTCCCCGTCAGGTTTGCACGTGGTTCAATAGTGATAAAATTAGATGACATGATATTGTATATCTCTGTGATAGCTATCTAACGATGTAATTTATTTTGAATTCTCATTATGTTTAGCTTTTTATTTTTAATTTCTTTTCGAAGTATGTCTGATTTTTTTCAAAAGCCAACGTGTATTCATTTGGGCTTAGATTTTGGCTCGTTCATCAAATTTTGAAAAACATTACATTTTCAGAAACTAGACTCCATTCTACACACTTTAAAAAAAAATAAGTCTTGATTTTCAATTAGTTTTCAATGATTTCTAGGGGTAGCACACAAACATTTCATGTTTTCAGGATGTGTCCAGTTCAGAAAATGGCAAAAAATCACACTTTCACCAAAAATTTAGTAGAAAAATCTGGGATAAACTAGGTGGTGTTAGCTAATTTCTCACTGGAGCGATTAAATGTTTTTTAAAAAAATGTTAACATTTTAGGGGGAGCGATTAATTTTTTTTTTTTAAAATGTTAACATTTTAGAGGGACCACTTTTTGTGCTCCCCCTTTTTGAGGGCCTTAATCTCCACCATTTCTAAAATAAATAAGTAGTTTAGAAACTAGATTCAGAGTAGAGCAACTCTTGTGTTCGTCACATTTTAAAATTTGGAGTGTAACTATCCTCAACTTCTCGTTGAAGTTTAGAGTTTGTTGATTTCAGAAAAAAAAAAAAAAAAGTGGCATCTTATACCCCCTTTTTGGTCCCCCATATTTGTGCACTTACCCACCTACATAAAGCCAGCTGTACTGAGGATTGCATGGATAGAACCACTTGATTATGAGATGAACATAGATCAAGCAACAAATTCTATTGAGGCATTGATTAATGAACCATTGGACAAATCACAACCCAAGTTTGGAACTTTTGAAGAAGCCAAAGAAAGGATTAAAACTAGCTTAGTTGTGAAAAATATTGATTGAAAGAAATATAAGATGGTTAAGAACTTGAAGAAAAATCTATTGGTGACTGAAGAGGAAACTGAATAGAAAGAAGAAACTGAGGTTCAGTCACCTGTCAGTGAAGCTGAGAATGAGAGTGACTCAGAATCCACAGAGTCTGATTCACCACCACCAGCAAAGAAACCAAGGACTACTGCTACATCCAGGACCAGGAGTTAGACAAAAAAGGATGCAAGTCCTTCACCAATCAAGAAAGGTCAAGTAAGGACCTACACAAGAAAGCCTCAAACAGGAAAGAAAGGCCCCCAAAAAAGAAGAAAGTTCATCAGAACCAAGGAAGACATTGAGGACACTGAAAATAATGAACAATTAGTACAAGCGGTCAAAGACACAATACCTTCTACAATTGATGGGATATGGGATTCTATTATCAAATTGGTTATAACAAATGATCGTAAGATTAAGAAATGGTTAACATTGGATCCCGAGGATCAAAATAAAATAGAAGAGGCAATTATCACAATGATGCGTGCATTCAAATATGTTCCGATAAAACTAGCAGATAAGATGCCAAAATAACTTCATAATAGATTGGTGGCAAGATGGACATTTGATTTACATTGTGAGAAACATATTAGGGAAAGAGCTCTAGTTTCTGTCATGCCTCCCAAATCTAAAATGGAGGAGATAGAAGAGATGATGAAGAAACATTAAGAGCCTATCAAGTGCTTAAAGGACAACTACTTGAGCTAGACAAGAAGAGTGAAGCTGAATGGAGAAAGATACTTGATATACCCAAAAAGGAAGCAAGCCCCGACAAAGGATTATATCTCACAAATGAGCCACACAATGATGACTCTCCAGCTAAACATAGCCCAAAGCATATCTTTATAAATGACACAAAGGATGTCACGACAGTAGAATTGGACAAAGAATAATTGAACACTAGAGGCAACAAGGATATGGATGTTGCATATGAGACATTGCCCGATAATAAAATCATTGATATTACCAGAGTAGATCCTGCAGATGAGATTCAGAAAGATGAAGATGTCACTATTGTCAAGGACCAAACCGATGAACAGGACACTACAACAAATTCTGCACAAGTAAACATACTGGGCCAGATGCCATTATTGATTCATGTAATCAATATAATCTCACAGAAGGAGAAGACCCCCGAGCCTGATACAAGCATACCCGAGGATGAGGGAGAAGAAGAAAAGAAAGACACAACCGATGACCAGAATTTCATTGGAAGAGAAAAAAATGTAATAGGTCAAGATCTCACACAAAAATATGGAGATCAAACAGAAAAAGATGCAAAAATGAAAAAAGCAAATGAAGTGCAGAAGGATACTAATGAAGGAGACAAAACCAAAGATGCCACTCCTAGGGACACCAAAGGAGATGTTGAAGGTAATGTAAAGGTTGATGTGGAGATGTCCACTCACAACCAGAAGGTGGAGACTGAAGCACAATAACAAAAAGGTACTACTACACCGATAACCTCATCTAGCATATCAGACCAAGTAGAGAAGCTGGCTATGGTTCTGCATACAGGTGCATCTCAAAAGAAGAAAAAGAAAACAAAGAAGAATAAGTTGGAGGTCACACTTGATGAGATCATAGAAATACCAAAGTGTGATCCAACTACTTTAGACTTTGAATCACTCCAAGAATATGGAGAAATATGTCAAAGGAAAGATTTGCAAGAAAAGCTTAAAAAGCAGCACCAAGACTCCTTAGTGCTGGAGACTACAAGGGATATCTTAAACCATATAGTTCCCGACATAAATGTTGATCATAATGCACCTATTCTGGATCAACTTTCCGCTCATCGATGCCATCACAACACAAAATGTAGATGCAGAAAAGGCTATAGAGGAATGAGCATAACATAAGTTTCAATACAAATTGACAAAAAAGATCAACGAAGAAGTGGCAGAAAATAAGGTAAATCTTTCAGAACTAACAAATGAATTAGAATCAATCTTTACTGAAGCTATTTCCTTAATTCAAAAGCTATGCACTTTGGAAAAATTCACTAAGGATAATAGTGATAATATTGCAAAGATTGATTCTGATCTAAATGCAAGTGCTAAAAGTCTAACCATATATGGAAATGCAATCAAATTGTATTATGAAAAGATTATTGAAATCAAAAGGTTAAGACAAGAACTTTGGGAAGCAGAATCACAATTTGGAGAAGAGGTTACCGGGCTACAAGCTTAACTATTACCGAACCTCACACTTCTGCAACATCACATACATTCGGTAAGACAGCTAATTGCCACCCTGAGATGTCTGTAGCAGACAACATCTACGACATGCATGCCAGGATTACACTCGAGCATATGGATCTTGAGCATCTAAAGGAGAAATGGGAGAAGATGGTGGAGGAAATGAACACCTCTCACTCTCATATTTTTGATAATCTATAGGTATACACCTTTGCCCTTACTATCAAAAAAGGGGTAAAAGGAAAATGATATGTACAATAGGGGAGAATGGTATATACAATACATATAGCACAAAGGAAAAAGACAAGGTAAAAAGGAAATATAGTATATAGGCAAGTATACATGTATATACATATACTATGTCAACATATGCATAGGGGGAGTCATGAAATGACTAAGTAATATACATAGTGTACATACTAAACACTTTAGTATTTTGCACATATCAGTTTTTGATACTAATGTCAAAGGGGGAGATTGATGACATAAGTTTTTCCATTAGTATGCAAAGAGAAAATAGTTCTTTGAACCATCGGTTACACTACACTGAAACACAGGTTTTTAGTTCAGAATTGAAAATAATAAGTATAAGGAAACCCGACGACACACCTTAACAATGTAAACTGAAAGTGCAACACGAAGATGATACAAAGGAACTTGACAGAGCAAGGGAACCTGACAGATAGTTTAACAAAAGAACACCGAAAGATAGTCAAATTGATTTCAGAGCAAACCGAGCATCAGACACCAAAATTCAGTTATATCCCGAGAAAAGTGGATCTGACTTCCACGTCAAATAAAACACTTATGCTTTATTTTTAGAGTTTTGATTTGTTTTAAAACCATTACTTAAGGGACAAGAAACATAGTTTTAATTGTTTTAATCAGTCTAACTGATTAAAAACATGCAGACTAGGAGCTCAAGGTCAAGTTGTAAAACTTTGATCATAGAGTTAAGGTTGTAATACGTAAAACTTTATTAGGTCAATCTATTGTATAAATAGATTTTATAACCATTCATTTGAGAAGGATGAGAGGATGAATGTGGCCTACAAGCACATCTATGGATCAGACTAAGAGTTTCAAGAATCAAAACAACAAAAGATGAATTTGGTTATCAAGAACCAAGAAAAAAGGCTACCGAGCAACAAAGCTATTAATCAATCACATTAGGTGATACTTTGTACATGTAATCTTGAATGGATCTGTAATAAGAAATTGTAGATTTCATACACTCAGTTCAATGAGTATTTTTGTCTACATTCTAACAAGTGTAGAAAATAGAAGAAATCCTTTCAAGGAAGGTGGATTTAACAATCCTATTATAAATCTCTTAACCGAGTGCACACTAAACAGTGTTTCTAAAGCTCTTAATAGAGTATACCTTAACCAGTCTCCACATAATACTCCTAATAGGGTAGATCATTAGAAGTGATCAAATTGTAAGCCTTAACCGACCCCTTCCAATCTGCATATAGTGAAGTTTTTGTGGGTGCCATCCCCACCACAGTTTTTACCTTCTAACAGGGATTTTCTGCGCTACCATATCTTGTGTTATGTGTTATTACTTTCATGAATGTTTCTATGAATGTCTACATACAATTAAGATTATGAATTGATATCTCATGCATAAAGAAAGAACAATAGATATGATCGGTAAAGCAAAGATTTGATTACATAAGGTTAACGGTTAATTAACTAAAAGTTTTAGAGGTACTGATTCACCCCTCCCCTCTCAGTACACACTTCCGATTATTTCCAACAATCAAAACCCTAAATCTAACCATGACACTAAGAATCATCTAAACCCTAACCATTATATGTTGCTTATTCATTAATAAATTTAGTTAAATATCTAATAATAAATAATAAACTTACGAAGATAAAAATATCAAAAGATCTAATCACTTCAAATAAACTATGCATGAACATATAGTGGGTTCAACTGGGGGTAGATAGAGCTGGAGCGAATGGAGATGGAGATGGAGAAGGAAAGGGATATGGAGAGGAGAGGATAGGGAAAGATTAAGAGATTGAGATGAGAGAGGGAGATATAGGAAGAGGAAGACAAAATATAGAGAGGGAGAGATATATGGGTAAGATAGAGAGATAAAAAGACAGAGACAAAGTGAAATATGGAAGAAGAAATATAGATAGATAGAGATAGAGGAAAAGAGATAAAGGAAGGAAGAATAAGGTTAAAAATTGTCATATAAACTCAAAAAAAACTATATTTATAAATAAGTTTGATTATAGATTTTAATCTTTTTTAATAATTTGAATTATTAACTTAAATAATAAATGAACATCCAAATTTTATTGTATTATATTGTTTAAAATTCATTTGAATAATATTATATGTAAACTATGTAAATATTCTAAATTAATTATATCTCATATTCTATATATATTTAATCAATATAATATAATTGAAGTATATTAAAATACATATTTTTAAAATATATAATATTAAATATAATTATAATAGTAATTTCATCCAAATTAAATATATAATAATAAATGATATAAGAGATAATAATATATAAGAACAACATTTTGGAGAGAAAACTGGTAAAAAAATTATTTTTAAAGATACTATTTTATAGCATTAAAAATAAGTTTAAAATCAAATAGTAAATAAATATGTCATAAAAGAGTTGAGGTGTTTTTAAAGGTTAAAGTCATCTTTAAAATGTCTAGATTTTATGCAACTTTAAATACTATGGTTTCCCTCATATAATCTCCTTACATGGATATTACGAAGATCACTTAGAACTCACGCAAGGAATTCAAGTTTTTTTTATTAAAGGATTCTTGCTGCTTTGTGGAATGCATTGCAAACTTGATCAAAACATCTCGGTATTTGGGCTACTTTAGCAAATGCTAGTGATCACAAAGTTGGTGAGTGATTATGGAAGAAGTGGTTAAATGCAAAGTCTATGGTTAGTGGGTTCCAACTACTCACTAAGGAGTAGTTAGCGGTCAAATGCAAAGTACACGTAACCCATTTAGCCATTTCACAGTATTGTTGTACATAATTTCCAGCTTGGACATTTCATAAAAAATGCATCCACAATCATCATAAGAGGAAGAAAAAAATGTAAAATTATTGGTAGACCATGCAAGATAAAAAAAGGTAAGGTCGAAGGAAGGGGAAGAACTAAAAAACAATTTTTTAACCCAAAATCCAAAGGTGAGCAATCAAACTGAAAATTAGATTAAAAATACCAAAGGACAGTGCAAAAATTACTAAATTAATTAAGTGAATACAAAAATTAAAATCATGAACCATAACTTCTTATAGCCATAAAGAAATTGGAGATAATAATCCAGATTGTGGATCAGAATTCTAACCAGTCATCAGGAAATTAGAAATAATGTATTAGATTAATATATCAGATTGTGGAGCAGATTCCACCATCTATTAAGAAATTGAATGTAATAATTTAGACAATGAATCATAAATTCTAACACCCACTACAAAGTTTGGCAAAAAAAGTTCAAAAATATATATAACAACTCAAATTAAAAATCAAAATTTTCTTCCACTTCTAGCAGCCACTAAGAACTTGGGCCAAAAAATGTTTCAAAAACTACAACTCCCCAGCTTGAGAACTGGATCAGATTTTTTAGCTTTAAAGAAATTAGAAATAATAATTCACAGCATGGATTGGATTCTACCACCCATTAAGAAATTAAATATACAAATTTAGATAATGAATCTGAATTTCCAACACCCACTAAGAAATTGGGCCAAAAGAAATTTCAAAAAATATAATAAGTTAGATTTAGAATCAGATTTTCTTATGCTCAATAAGAAATCAGACACATTCTTCCTCTGATCACCATGAAGTTGATAACCTTCCCAAGCTCTTTATCCTGCAGAATGGTAACATTCCAGCAGAAATCTTATTATAATTATAGTGAGTTCCAAGACCCTGAACACAGACATGGACATAGTCTGCCCCACTCGAATCTTCAACCTGTCTCCTTGAACAGATTGGCAGTTTCACCCACCGCATTCTGTTAACAACCAATCTCAACAAAATTAAGTGAATAAGAACAAACCCTAAAAACACATTTTTGAACAAGAATAAGGAAACAAAAACAAACCCTAGAAACAAAGTTCTAAACAATAATAAGGAAACAAAAACAAACCCTACAAATCATTCTGAACAGAAATAAGAAAATTTACCAAAAGGGTTGGACAGTAATCAAATGTGACATCAAAGTGTTCTCAAGCACTCCTTCTGTAATGCCCAAAATTTAAAACACTAGATTGGACATTAAACAAACTATTTATTCTACTCTGAACATGTCTGACTTACAACCCCCTTTTTTTTTTATACAATGACATACTACATTAATTAAAGCAACATAGAGTGAACCTATTCGTTATATCATTTAACTAGAATCTAAACTGATAGTAAATCTACTTAGAACAATAAATTTTATTACAAAGTTCAAATAACATGACTTGCGACTGCATACCTACATTTCTCTTTCTTGCATGTGTATCATATTCCCCTTGCCTCTCTATTTCCTGCACCTATATATACAACTACACAACTGGATGCATGATATAAAATTCATTATTGATTTCATACAAGATCGTAAGATAAGCTACCTCAACAACTTAGCTAAATCAACTATAAGGTAATTAAAACTAGTTTCATAAAGAGATGCAAACTATGCAAAATATTGGTGAGGAGTGTCAAGATAAAAGAAGAACTCAAAGTACAAGACATAAGGGCCAGACCTAATGCCTTGGGGGCTCATCATAGATGGCCTTGCCTACGTAACTCACAGAGACATTGTAGCTCGGGTTGACTTTTTAAAACCAATCCTTTAAGGAATGGTAGAAGTGCGTATGCAACCCTTCCTAGGGTTCAATTCTCTAGACAATTTATTCATTAAAATCCTTGCAACTCTAACAAACCTCATTCTAGACATCGTTGTGTTAATATTTTCTAAAATAATGAATCAATGTTAGGTTAGTGTCCTCATGAATCTTAACATCAATATTCCCTACATTTTACTACAAGATTCACAATTCCTCAAACTTCACCAAATGAACATGCTAAATGCATCAATATTTTAAGTACATGCGTTTACAAGCAAGGCTAAGTCAATATGTTATTACAATATATACAATAGACAGTAGAAATTGCCCCTAAATTATAATTCAAAGAGTAAGCATTTAAAAATAAATAATTCTCTTAATGTTGTCCTAGTGAATCTCATATTGACCTTCCAATTAGCATTGAAAATATTTTAATGACATATCAAAAGAAAAGTCAAGTGAGGATTTTCAATTCTTAGCCTTGAATTAACCCACTAGAGAAATAAATAATATGTATCAATTAAATATTGCTAACAACACTATAACATAAAAAAAATTATTTAACTAAAATACTTAATTAACTAAACAATAAGATGGGCTAACGAGCTAGTTTGATTGTTCAACCAACTAATCCAATCGTTCAATCTATTAATTTGATTTCAACCTAATCGAATACTAAGTAACAATCTGAGTATTATGAAGTAAACATGTGATTGACTAATTTGATTTATGAGAGAAATGCAGGCAAAGATAATAAAATTACCTATTCCATTAG
>MU225471.1:26793-56427 GCA_018584345.1 Thuja plicata | reverse complement strand
ACATGTGCATGTATATACATGTGTGTGTATATACTCTTGTGTGTATATATACATACATGTATATATATACTATATATACATGTATGTATATATACACACATGTATATACATACTCATATCTATATACATGTGTGTATATGTGTGTATGTGTATATATGTGTATATATATACACAAATGTGTGTATATATGTGTGTGTGTATATATATACACATGTATGTGTATACATGTGTATATACATACATGTATGTGTATATATATATGTGTGTGTATGTGTGTACATGTGTATATATACATGTGTGTATATACACACACATGTGTGTGTATATATACACATGCGTATATGTGTGTATATATACACATGTGTGTGTGTGTGTACACACATGTGTGTATATATGTGTGTACAAAAACAAAATTCCAATTCCAATTCTAGTTGTGTGGAACCAAACACAGAATTTGCATCTTCTTAGTCATCTTCCAGGTGAACCAAACAGGACAGCCATATTGTAGAATTGATTTTGAGAATAGCACAAACCTAGAATGGATTCAATTCTAGAATTGGCAATTCCAGCATGCACAAATTCCACCAACCAAACGGGCCCGAAAAGAATCTGGAATTGGGTGAGCAGGCAATGAAATTAAGGGATATTTATAAGGCCCAGGCATGGTGTGGAATCTCAAGTCAAAGCATGCAAACCTCAGTCCATACGTTTGCAGAGAAGTGAAGATTCAAAATTATGGAGTATGGAGCAAATGTACGACACAACAACATTTATTTTCAATTCAATGGATGCCAACGTCTGTCCCTACGTTCGCATAGGAGAATTTTTCAACACATTTCATTTTTTCACGTACTTTTTAGGCTCGAAAAGTTTGAGTTAGCTTTCAAAGTTTCAAAATTTTGGAGTCTCACAACTTAAAATGTGCCTCACCGCTATTGATGGCCTCAACAACCACTTTGGAATCCCCTTCGATTTCCAGCTGTCTGAGGTTCATTTGTTTCACAAATTTAATCCCCCAAAGAAGGGTCGTTCCTTCCGCCTAGGTGACAGTGCAGTTATTTATAAGACCAGCATAAGCCAGCAGACAAGTTCCATTGTGATCTCTTATCACTCCTCCCCCTCCATGACCAAGGTTATTAACCGCCCCATCAAAATTTAATTTGGTCCATCCTCTGGGAGGGGCAGTGCATCTGGTAGTATTCCTAGCTATCATTTTTGCATCATCAAACCTGGTTAACCCATCCATGAGGTTCCAGTTGTCGGCAATTCTAACTTCCCAAGTAGTAGGAGGATAGGCAGGGAGCTTCCAATTAGCCATTCTGGCATTCTCACACATGAGTTTAGTTCCAATATGGAGATAGGTCTCAAGCTGGTTACTATTCTCTCTGAAAATCCTGTTGTTCCTTTCCTTCCAAATGGTCTAGCATATGTGAGGGGGAAGCATATGCTAGAGGAGTTGGAGTAGGGGGTGATTGGAAGGGGATCTCCAATTGTTAAATTGATGAACTTCTCTGTCAAGTGCCCACAAGGTACCCAATTTTCCGATGATCCCTTGCCAGATGCTGGTGGCATATTCATAGTGGTTGAAGAGGTGGTTTACCATTTCTTCCTCCTTCTTACATAGGACACATTTTTTAGCCATGGAAAAGCCTCTTTTTATGAGATTATCTTGGGTCAAGACCTTACCGTGCATTAGAGTCCACCAGAAGAAATTAATTTTTGGCGTTAGTTGGGGGATCCACACCAACTTCCAATCTTGTGGGTTACTCTCCTCCTTCAGAAGCAGATTGTATGTAGATTTAACATAGAAAGTACCAGTCTGGGTGGGGGCCCAGATAATAGAGTCATCATTCCCCGGAATTCTAACATTAGTCAGGTTATCCATGAGGTCCTTGGCCAAGATTTGCAGGTCAGGTCTGTCCCTTGTCCAATTAGGAATATCCACCTGGAGTCTCTACCATTGATGTAGTTGGAGGCTCTATTACCCAAGTTCGGTCTGAGATAGTCCATAAGGGGTTTGAATCTGTGGCCCAAGTTAGGTTGATTCATGATCCAGTGGTCATTCCAAAATTTCATGGATCTCCCATTTCCAATTTTCCAGAAAGCTCCTTTAGACAGCAGGGTCTTACATTTACATATGTTCATCCAAAGTTTGGATCCACTGGGGAGGTCACTTTTGTGGAATATCCTCTCGTAGGGATGTCCTTGGAGGTACTTAGCTTCCATTAATCTGCACCACTCCACTTTTCCCTCTATGAGCTTCCATGCCACCTTCGTAGTAAGGGCCTTTTTCATCAGACCTATTTTCCTTAGGCCCAGTCCCCCCATTTTTTTGGGAGGCAAATAGTGTCCCAATTGACAAGCGAAATCTGCCTCTTTTTTTCAGACCCCGCCCACAGAAAGGTTCTCTATATCTTTTCCAGTTTATCGGCCATGTTGCTTCTGATTTTGAAAAGGGAAAGGAAGTAAATAGGGATCCCTTGGAGAGTGGAGGCCACCAGCTGAAGTTTGCCAGCATTGGTTAAAACCTTCCCTTATAAATGTTAGTATTACAACATAAATATTAAATTCAACATTACTTTTTAAAGAATATCTTTATCATTTATTGTAAATACATTTATAAAATAATTATGATTTTTACAATATCGTAAATTTCAATTATATTTCACATATATAATATTGTTTCATCAAATTTAGGTCCTAATTCTTCTTCTAATAAAAATCATGTAAAAATATAAAAATTTAAAATTTAAACCTTGTCCACTACTACAAATATCTTATGAAGAAACTAAATATAAACATGTTAAAAACATCACTATGATAATGTAAAAGCAATTCTTATTCTTAGGTAAACAACCTAAGCCGGCACAACTAATCGTAGTTAGAAAACAAGAGAGGCTCTAAAGAAAATAGATAAGAAGAAAAGAGAGGAAGGTGAAGACGAAGAAATGAGATAAAAAATAAAAGGAAAAACAATGAGTGAGAAAAACAAGCAACTAAAATTTTAAAATTTCAAAAAAAATCTTAAAGAAATTAGGTGCATAAAAAAGAGAGCAAAACAAACCAAATAAAATCAAAGATTTCAAAAAATAATATTACAAATAATAAAAATAAAGAATTTTAGTACACATAAAAATCAAAGAAAACTTCTTTAAATTTTCTTATTATTATGTACGTTAAAATCAATTATTTATATTATAATGTAATAATTATCAATATTATTAAATTTAAAAATAATATTGAAATATTTTAAATATAATAAATCATTTATAATTATTTTGGTATATATAAATATAATTAAAAATATCTAAAAATTTAAATTCCAAAGGTTGAAAATGGTTATTTTTAAAACAAGTTATTTCTTTAATAAATCAACACAATCAATATCATAACAACATAAAAATTATAAAAAAAAATTTTATTATTATTTAATTCAAAAGAAGTGGGTAAAACATATATTTCATGTCAACAATATAAAATATTATATAATTTTACCTGTTAATTACCTATGGAGTGCATTAGCATGCATGGCATGCATTAGGAAAGTCTCTGATGTCCAATGGATATGATTAACATGTTGTCAGTTGACGTTTGCACTCCATTTACCCATAAAATCATTGAAATGATACATTCAAAAACTTGCAACCTTTAAAGCACTTGAAAATAGAAAAAGTGACCATAAAATATCGATGGTGGAAACTTTTGCAATCGTTGTCCATTGTTACCGTATGATACTGACTATTGATTTTCTAAGTGAGGTTGTCTTTCTGAGATAAGGAACGCCTTCGGCATAATAAAATAGCAATCTCGCCTTAGTCTGCAATGGGTACGCTGACGAGGTATGGAAGGTCAACTAAGAATTTGTCCCTTTGTTTGTCTCTCCTTCTCATCTAAGCTCTTTATCTCCTTATCTCTTTATCAATCTACCTTACCATCTATATCTCTTTCTATTGCTTCCTCTTTATCTCTCCCTCTCTATGTATTCATTTGTATCTCCCTACATCTCTTTCTATCTTTGTCTCTCGATCTATCTCTATCTCCCTATCTATTTTACTCTCATTCCTTTCACTCTATATGCATCTCTATCTCTATCTTCCTCTCCCTCTTCCATATCTAGACACATCTACCACTCTCTATCCATCTATGTCTCTCCATCACCCCCTTCCTAAACCTTTAAATCTCTACATCTCCATATTTATTCCCCCATCTCTCACTCTATATATGTCTTGTTATCTATCCATCCCTCTCTATCCCTATATATCTCCCCCTTGCTACCTCTCTCTATATATCCCTTACTACCTCTATTTTTATCATTATATTTCTCCCTCTCATTCTCTCTTCTTTATATATTTATATCTTCCATCCTCCTCTCTTTATTTCTCCCTCTCCTCTCCATATCACTCTTCTTCTCAATTTCCATCTTCATACCTCTCTATCTCCTTACTCGCTCTCTTACTCTTCTCTCTACACCTCTCCCTCTGCGTCTCCCTCTTTCTACTCCTATCTCTGCCTATCTCTCCCCCTCTCTCTCCATATCTAGGGGCTTCAATATATATATATATACTCTGCCCATCTCCCTCTAAAATTCATCTTCATCATCCCACGAGTCTGAGTCCGAGTCTTGTGAGCTTCGCTTATCATGGAGGGCAAAAGCAGTTCTTATCAGAAGATGGTGCACAATTTTCTCTCCAACGAGATACACGCTGCTAAAATTGCCATGACCGTACAACCAGTGTTCAGAATGGGAGTGCGAAGATCGAAGCCACTCAACTACTTTCACGCAGTCATCGTAGGCAGCGGGAAGGCGATACTCGGGAGCCAATCTGTGATTCACAGAAACGACAATGGCTCCAATGGTCGCAGCCAACTTCAGACAAAAACTGTGGGAAGCAATGAAATCAAAAAGAAAGGAAACAAAATCCTCCGCCATGGAAATAGAGGAGAAGGGGTAATTTGGAGACAACGGGAATTGGAAGGTAGATTCTGATCCAAATGCCATGTTCCTCATGTATGACAACATCTCTGCTCGCAAAGCCGCCATCTTTTGGGCCAGGATTTTCAGAAGGAGGAACATTCATTACCAGATGGTGGTTTGTGCGAAGGATGGATCCATCGTCGTACAGCTTAAGGACCCCCGCAATGTCTTCCACTAAACTTGGCACTTTCTTTTCATTTCCCTTTTTTTCTACTGCTTCTACACCCATCTCCAACTTATTAGTTTAGATAGCAATCCCGTAAATGGGTGTAGTTTTCTGGGGATTAGATGGAAGGGACTGGAGCATGAAGATGCGTTACTCGGCCGTTCCTCCAGCTTTTCTCTGGTCATTAAAATGGGGGCGCTTTAGAAGAGATCTCCAGCTTTTGGACACGCTTTTGAGGTTGCGGTGTGCTTTGTATGTTACCCACGCTAAACAGTCCTCACCGATTTTGTCGGGAATATGAGGGAAAAGCACCATATTTGATGATCAAAACTAATTAAAATTAGCTTATCTATATTTTTTTTAATAACTCTAAGGTGTCCCCGCTACTGAGCCCAACGTATCTATATTTATTTTCATAATATATATATTAAATATGCTGATAGATATTCTTCTCTAGATGCCTATTACACCTTAATATGATTGCAGATAGGCGCCTCGAGAACCATATCTATTCGGGTATATATATATATATATATATATATATATATATATATATATATTATGAAAATAAATATAGATAAGCTAGTAGCACCCACAACACATGAAGACATACATGATAATTGCAATTGCAATTTATTTGTTAAGAATATTATACACATTTCTCGAAAATAATACATATTGAGAATATTTTAGAAAGTGTATTTTAGACATGTTTTATTTTTTGAGAAAAAAATATCCGATTATAATTAATATTAACAAAATCTATAATTTTTTAATATGTTTGTGAACTTATTCGTAAACCATTTTTATTGTTTTAAGTGAAATGAAAAACCAATTCTAGTAACATTAATGCAAATTATAATTATCAATATAAACCATAACAAAGGATTGGAGATGAAGCCAACTCTAGTAACATCAACGTAAATTACAATTACCGACATAACCCATAACAAATGATTGGAAATGAAACCAACTAAACTAAAACCACATATATGATACTTCATATTAACAAAATGTATGTCTTTGATTCAAATAAGTTGGAAAAGGTCTGAAACTGTTACTATATAATCATAAACCATAATAAAACCTTGAAGGACAAACCACATAACCGACATCAATTATTAAAAGTTTATCAATGGTTCATATAAAACTTATTTAATAGTTCTAAAATAATCTACATAAATCATTAAAAGGTTATAAATGATTCATATAACACTTATTTAATAGTTCTTAAAGGACAACGTCAATACTACATAAAGAACACTTCATTGTAATGATATAAATACATTACATATTCTTCACTGATTAGAATGGTATTATGACCTTTATTTTGCAAGTGATCACGATATACTTCTTCTATAAAACCTGGAAATGCAACCACTTTTGTATATGTTTCCTTAACCTTGTGTGCAACATCTTTCATTTTCATTATTTCAAGCTCTTCAACATAATCAATGGATAAGGCAGCGTTTTCAATATCTTGAAGAATTTTTTAGCAACACTCTAAAAAAGATCTTACGCACTTGTTAATAGGTGTTTCAAAAAAAGTAGTAGAGTTGACAGAGGTGTCTGGGCTTGCCTCAATAATTTCAAATTCATTTTCTAATAGATCAATAGTTTGAAATATTTCCTGAACATTAACAAATTATCAAATCAATGTCAATATATATGATTTAGGAGATTAGATTTAACCTTAAATAGCGGAAAAGTAAAATTTACATTTTCAATTTTCCATATTTATATATATGCAATTTACTATGGATGCAAGTGTTTTAAAGTGTATTTAATTTTTAGTTTATATAATTGATCCGTATATATGATTTAGGAGATTAAATTAAAACATACATAGTGAAAAAGATAAATTCTCAATTAATATCATTTAGTAAGGAAAAGATATATATTTTCATGTTTAAGAAGAGCTACAAATAGACATTTAACTAATAATATATTACTTAAACAATATAGTCATTGATGCAATTGTGAACAAAAATACAAATACTTCATTATTCTTCTAAATATTTGAGTCTATTTTCTTCAGCCTTTCATTTTGAAAGTTTTATGTCATTTTTCATTTTCTCATAACAATCATATGTGAATGGTGGTGATATTATGAGGCCTTGTAGAGACTTCACATGAGACACAACCACAAATGTCAAACCTCCTCTTTATTTTGGCCCTATATCAATTATAGCTTTTGAAAGAGTTAGTCCCTGAGATTTATGAATTGTCAATGCCTATGTCAATCTTAATGGCAATTGAAGTGTTCTACCCTTTTGTATTGGTATTATTGGAACTATATTTGGGTGATGATCTTTAAATGATATTCTAGAGTAGTTGTCAAATTCAACCATAACATATGTTGGTGGCTCAGGTGGTGCACTTATTGGTTTGTAGACAATCTTCCGAATATACCCCAATGCTCCATTTACAAGACATGCCTCTACCCCAAGATTTGAAGTCAACATCATTCTTGAATTTTTACTCACTAATAGTTCAATATCAAGCTCACCATTTCAAAAATATTCTATTCTATTTACACTTCCTATTTTTGTCGCAACGCTTCATGCAACATGATGCTTCAATGAATATAACAATATCTTGTTATGATTATAAACATTGTCATTTGTGGAGAACAAATGGACATAATTATGAAACTTTTCATTTGTTGCAGTATTTAAATTGATTGGAGTTATGATCATAAGTAATTTCTAGTCATCAATTTCTGTGTTTGCATCTCTAAGATTTGTTAGAAGTTGACGAAATTTTTGTTGTTCAATGTTTTTTCCATCTTGTCTAAAAATTTTCTCTAAAGTAACCATTGTTTTTAATTCCTCCCACAATAACTTTTCTCATCTTTTACTATCATATGTTAGCCTATCATTCACGGGAGGTAATTGACCCAAGTCTCCAACAAAAATCATAGATATACCCAAAACAAAATACAAAATCAACATTTCAAAGTTGTACAATATTTCTATCATATTTAATACTTTTATATTGTATTAAAAATAACATAAAATGACAGTTGGTATTCATAAAATAGTAGATGTGATTGCAAAGATTTTATCTAAACTATGTGGAAATGCTTGCCCCAGTCAAGAATCTATGTTTTCCAACATATTCTTGCCAACGAAGCTCATTTTGTCAGTCAAAATATATTTGATATGTGTCATTTCTTTTTGGAAACTTATAAGACGTGTGCGCTCTAGCTAAGCAAAATCTCTTATTGGGATTCTTAATTTCAAATGAATTATTAAAGCTCCAATATTAAACGCTGCAACTCATGTTGGTGCTAGTAAAAGAAGGGGAGAAGGACTAACATTGCTGCATTTTGATGTGCTTCGTGAATGGCACCAATCAGATATGACTTTCCTATCCCTAGTGTTCCTTGAATTATCATTAACATAGGCCCTCTATTTTCATTGCTATTGTAGTGTGTCATAATAATGTCCTTTACCTTTTTTTGTTTATTGCTGAGGTTTGTGTAGTTGATGCATTGTGGAATATCATCATATATGAGACATCCATATTTCTTCATATTTTAATGAAAATGATTGCTCCCATAGTATATTGTTCACCCTGATATTCATTAGACCAATTTATATTTCTATCGGTTTCTCTTCTTTCCAACATATCTATTTCTGAAACTTTCATATTTTGACCATTATGAAGTCTATATATGATTCCCCATTCATGCTCTATGGTATTTCCTGTAATAGCTTCATCTTCTTCAATTTCAAAATTATTATTATTTTCTTCTTCCTCTATAATTATTTCACTTTGCACATGTCAAGCATTATAATTGAATGAGTCCCACTTTTCTATTATGGAGTTAGTGTCCTCACCAATATCCCTTTCTATGTCATGAAATGCTTTATACAGTAATAACTCTGATAAACAAAACTCAGCCCATTTTTGTGAACCACGTGGAGGAATGGATACAAACCTTGGAAAAACTTTAACAATAGCTTCTCTTTCCCTTGGCTCCCATTTTTTTTTCTCTTCTTCTTTTAGGATCGTATAGCCATGATTTGGCTGCATCAATCAACGTAATATATTCCATACATAAAGGCCTTTGTTTATATCCATCAATGGAAGTTTTTGTTTGTTCATCATTGTTCTCCACATTATGCAAAGTTATAGATTTGAACACTTCACGTGAGACATTTAGATTGACAAATCTTCTATTTCTCTCCATTAGTGGAAGTTCTAACAACATGTGACATGCTTCCTACACTTCAATGTCCCTTTCTATGATAGTTTTTGTTACAAGCCTCCTAACTGTTTTATAGGATTTAATTAGAAAAATATAACGTATTTATAAAACAAAAATATATTGTTTACAATCTTTTTGTTAAAGTATCTATTTTAAGATTTAATTTAAGATACTATTGTTAAAGTATCTAATATTATTATTACAATACTTTTAAGAAAAAGTAGAGAAAGATTTACATATTAACTATAAATTTGGCAAAAATGAAAATGGTTTTGACAATTTATGGGCAAAGATACTTTGTATAGAAACATATTCATTCAAGCTTTACCATTGTATAAATGATTTTAAAAAAGTAAAGGATTTTATGGACATATAATAAGAACATTGTTTTTTATTGTAGGAAAAACAGGTTTTAAAAGGGCACCCGAAACCCCTTACAAGCTAGAAACATAGATAAGACAATGAGGCACCCCAAAAAGAGACAGGACTGGAAGCCAGACCGCAGGAAAGCTAACAACAACAAAAAAATAGGAAAAAAACCAATAGCCAGAAAAACCACAAAAAAAGACCAACCACCAAACCCAGAAACCAGAGCGCTAGACCAGCTCCTTACAAGCCTCAGCGGCTTCCTACTTAGCTTCAAATATTTTCTTCATCACTGCATTGAACTCAGAGAGTTCCTGAATTTTGTCGTGAATTTTCTTCTTTCGAGCAGCTCTGGTGCATTTTCTGGGACCTTCATCTTCCAGGTTGACAGTAATGTCCTCAGGTTTGTTACCTGGCGACCCAGTATCCAGCTCAGCTTTAATGGTCAGGAAACAATCCATGGCCAAGCCTATAAAGTTGTTGTAATCATGCATATGTTTTTTCATGGTATGCTCCAGGGTATCAATTCTGGCTTGTAACTGCAGGACCTTATTGTTATCATTATTAGTCATCTTGTCCTCCTTGGTGTTAGGGCCAGACTCCATCTGATTCTGCAGAGTATCCACCTTAGCATCAATGGCAGCATACTTAAGGTGTAGGTTCTTGATTTCCTGGAACACCCATTTCATTAATCGAAAGGAGTACATAGAGGCAGCTTTGTATGTTTGGAGAACCCCAAAAGGAGGGTCAATCTTATCATCCATGTCATCCTTGGGTAGTTGAACATTTCTTTCCTAAGAACATTGTTAACATTGATGCATGTTAGAAATATTTGTAATAGTAAACTATAAAATGCAAACAAAATAAATATTATATAACTATAATCTTCTCTAGAAACCTTAATCATTATTATAAGTAAAAAATTATATAGTAAGTGAACTTAACATTTATTATACATAAGAAGAAAATATTAGATATTCATGCAATACATAACCACAAAAAAGATAACCCTTTTACTATTTTCTAATATATGGTAGGACTATGTCTTTAATGTTAATAGAAATAATAGGCCAACATTCAAATTGTCCATGTTAAGAAGATAAAATAGAAGCTGAGATTTCGTCCATCTTCCACTTTTCACGATATACTTTTGATTTTGTGTTGAAACTAAAACAAAGAATATAAGTTGAATCTTTCTATTTTGACATTTTATTTTAAAGAATTACTTTCATGTTTAAAATTGTTATTATAGGTTACAATTTATATAGTAAGTGAACTTAACATTCAATATACGCAAGAAAAAAATAGCAGATATTCATGCAATACATAACCAAAAAATAGATAACCCTGTTACTATTTTTTTTATAATACAGAATAATAAAATCAACATAACCACGACACAACAAAAATTTATTAAAAATTAAAAAAAAACTATTTTTCATGATCGTGGCATGGTTTTACAATCAAAGCCCAAGAATTAAAATAACAGGAAAGAAACAGAGATAGAAAAGGAGTAAAATTATATCATATGCACGTCATGGTGAGACAAATCATGTGCTAAAAATGATCAAAGGGCATTCCATTTAATTCATAATATGCTAAATTATTGTTTTGATTTTGCGCTAAAACTAAAACAAAGAATATAAGTTGAATCTTGAAATTTTGACATTTTATTTTAAAGAACTACTTTCATGTTTAAATTTGTTATTATCAGTTACAATTTATATAGTAAGTTTAACATTCAATATACATAAGAAAAAACAACAGATATTCATGCAATACATAACCTAAAAATAGAGAACCTTGTTACTATTTTTTTTATAATACAAAAAAATAAAATTAGGCAAACATAACCACAACACAACAACAATTTATTCTCATTAATAAATACTAATTAGAACTGAGATATGGTGGACAGATCATGTGTTAAAAATGGTCAGAGGGCATTCCATCTAATTCATAATATGTTAAATTATTGTTTTTAGTTTGTGTTGAAACTAAACCAAAGAATATAAGTTGAATATTGATATTTTGACTTTTTATTTTAAAGAATTACTTTTATTTTTAAATTTGTTATTATAGGTTATAGTTTATATAGTAAGTGAACTTAACATTCAATGTACATAAGAAAAAAATAGTAGATATTCAAGCAATACATAACCAAAAAATAGAGAACCCTATTACTAATTTTTAATAATACTGAACAATAAAATTAGATAAACATAACCACGACATAAAAATAATTTATTCTCATTAAAAAAAAACTACTTAGAACTGAGATATGGTGGAGTACCTGGGCTATGTATGCTTAGATGACTTGTTGTAGAAAATGTTACAGATATACATCTACAAAAGATTACTGTCATGGTTAAATCTAGTGATATTAGTTCAAATAAGCATAATGCGATGCTCTCCAACAATGGAAGTTATAAAAATAATAAATGGCAATGCATGTTGAAGAGAATAGAAATAAGTTAAGAAACAAAAGACAAAAAAATCCTTCAGCATACCTAGTAGTTTGAGCGACGCTCTCGCCACAACAATAAGGAATATGTAATTTGCCTAGAATAAAATATTACCATTGTATAAAGATTATGACCTTTTTAAAAATTGAATTGTATGATGACATGTCTACCATAATAGGCAATTGTTGCACAAATATAGAGATATTTTTATGACCAATTACATCCACATAGCTGATTTCTTTCAATTTACATTGAAGAGTCACCAAATTTACTGAAGTTAAGCTTTAGATGTGGTTACAAATTCTCCATGCAAAGTTGAACAATATGAACGCAAAAACAAACATTCCACAAAGAAATCATGAGAACATATTATTTGAAATCTTTGAAGCCATAAACCATGTGATGATTTACACATATTCGTTGGGATTGCAGTAGCATTAAGTTTTTCAAAATATGCATTTTAACATTTATTATTCATGATGTATTTTTTCCCTTGAACTCTTTCAAGCCATAAATCATGTGATGATTTACACATGTTTTTTGGCACTGCAGTAGCATTAAGTTTTTCAAAATGTGAGCTTTCGATGAGGGCAGTTAACAGTTAAAGCTCATTAATATTTTTCATTTTAACATTTATTCCACAGATTTCACTGCCATGATTGATGGATTTTCTCTAGATTAATCGAATTGTTAATATGTACACAGAATCAATCGAGCCCTATTCAGTAACTGTAGGTATGGCTCTCAGTGTAATAAATTACCATGTTAACAAAAACAAATTTGATAGATTGTTAACCATGCCTTATTAGGAAAAAACTATTTAGCCTAGCACACACCAAGACATCTGTACCCATCATGCATCCTAGAGACTATACATCCATTTCCTTGTTGGCTTATTTAGTGGGTTGATCAGACATGTGGACCATGCAAGGCAATTTGAGAGACATGTCAACTAATATGATATTATGTGGGAACTATATGTAGATGAGATAGCTATTGGTAGAAGTCATTTGGGTAATGAAAAGTAAGAGTCGATACCACTTGCAAATTGTTGCAACAATTATTTTACTATTATCATAGATAAAAATTGCAATGAAAAATACGTGAAGAGCTCTACTAAACATCTTTAACTAGATGTTAGTGTTGGGTGTAATACAAACCACAATGTCCTCATTCCAATATTTTCTTCTACAAATCTGGAGACTCCGAAGAAGCTATCGTCTAATATAATCTAGGTCAATGAGAAAATTATGTTATCAAATTGAATTAGTTCTCTTTTAACCATTTTTTATAGGTACATCCTTCACTTCAATTTGTAAATTTCAAAGAAATAAATCATTTATGAATTTTCTTTTTTAAACCCTCGCAAAATTAAGTTTCTTGGTTTATAATTATTTGAAAAGCCTTTGCAACTAAGAAGTTTTTTATATTTAAATATATTTTTGTGTCCAACCATTAATATAAATATTTCATAAGGTCTATGTGTTGGTAGTTTAGTTTAGATTATTGATTTAAACATAGATCTCAATCTTCATTTGTGACTGCGTGGATTGTGAGTTTGGATCATAAGTTTTTTTTATGAATAAGGTCATTTCTATTAATATTTTTTACAAATATACTATTCACAAAAAAAGGTTGGAGGATATGATATTACTCCACGAAAATCACAGGGGCAGTACCTAGAAAGCCAACTAAAAACAAAAACATTGACATAGCCTAGAAGCATAAACAAGGAAATAAGCCACTAAGCAACTAATGGAGTGCTTACAAAAGGTGAAGGGTCATGATCATCCTTCTTTACCCATACATCAGTTGGGCCAGTATTGGGGTCTAGAAGGGACCATCCTTCCTCTGTGTTCTCTTCTTCTTTATTCTCTTTTATGGCTAGAGAAATGGCTAGAGAAATATGAGGGAGCCACTTGGAAGAAATACGCCACTAAAAATCTCTACAAGATCTTGGCCAGCCAGAGCCAACGGGAGAGGAGGGGACTACACTATTATTAGGCCATCCATAAGCAGAGCCATCACGAGGTGGAAAATATGAGCGATGACTTTAAAAATCTCTTCCCCTGCTAGATTTCCTGAACAAGGCCTAGGAGCTTAGAGGGTGGAGGAACTTCGACCACACTAGCGGCCACAGGGTAGAGATCGCTTGTCGGAGGAAGAAATATCCTATGGAACTCTGGAAACTATATAAGGTGCATTTCCCCAATGGTAAAGTAATTCTTGCAAGTGGGCCACCTTGTTAGCTTGTATTGAATCTACATCATAAAATTATTACATATACATGATTTAGCATATATAAAGAAACATTAAAATGAATAAATTTGTGAGAAAATATTCCTAAATTTCTATCTTTCCATAGAATGAAGATGATTTCCATCCTGAAAGCATGCCATATCTGCAAGAATTTGAAGGGAAGTCTGGGTGAATATATCAACAAGACCATATTCTAGGATAAAGTTTCGAAAGCCTAAAAGGATGAAATAAGTCATGAATCCAAACCCACAAGTTTTGGACTCTTCTATAATACCCAAAAATATGAATGGAAGTCTCAGGTTGTCAATGGAAAGGACACTAAGGCTCTAGTACACCCAGATGTCATAGGCAATAACTCAAATGCAAGCCCTGAAAAAGAATTTACTAATTGAAATAAGCCACTTTAGGCTCAACAATGATAGACTAGACATTAAAAAATTTACTTCATCAGGTGGACTGAGAAGAATGCAAGTAAAACAATTGGTTCAAAGTAGGGATAACTTTAGTGGTGAATATTCGCTAATTGGCGAATATTTTGTATCTATGATTTCAAAATTGGAAAATCAGTAAGACCAAATGGGGTGGTCGGATCGCCCCAAATTTATAAATTTTTGGTCAAATGTAATATCAGTTCACCATTATTTTATTAAATATTTGGTCAAATGTAATTGAATTCACCAATAGAATCTATGTTTTCCAAAAAAATTATTTAATATTTTCATTTGCAATTTTGAAAGTGTGTATTAATTGATGACCTTATTCCCCAATATGTGGCTTAAATTTAGATTAGGGCATGGGTTAAGTACATATATATTTGACATGTGTCTCTATTCCAAAGACTTTCATTAAAAGTTTTTGTTTTTTTATAATTTGGCCTAAAATAGATTTGACATGTGTCTGTATTTCAAAGAGTTTCTATGGAAATTTGTGTCCTTTAAAAATTTGGCCAAAAATAGATTTCATGTCATTGATCTGGGATCATCAAACAGTTACAAAAAATAGGGTTAGTATGTGTCATCCAAAAGAAAATTAAGGACCACACAAGGGGCACTGCCCCAAACCCCTGTTGAATAATTTAGGGGAAAAATGTGTTGATAAAAGTGGGGAAAATTTAACCTTAAATTATAAAAATTGATTAGGCTCCATATAAAAACAATGGAGAAATGATGGCTGCTAGGAATGTGTGCCTATACAAATCTCTAATACAAATTAATATTTTTTCCTTTCAAATTAAATTTTTTTGCCAACAATATTAATTGCCCCCCCCTCCCAAAATAATGTAGGATTCACTATGATTTTACACCTTTTCTTGGGAGGGGGTTTCTTAAATTTATCCTTGGTTCAAAGTGGGAACCATCGGTAGGTGAGGAATCAACTAGTGGTTGCCCTTATAGTTGAAAAATGAAGTACATGTAAACCACAACCAGTCTTTCCACCATGGCTTGACAAATGGATTCCAAGCTTGTGTAGCATATTCATAGGTAGTACCAAGACCACTAGGTCAAACGCTTGTCGATTTAAAAAAGTTAGGAAGAAATAGGCCTTCATATCTTCCCAAGTGTGAAGATTCTTAATAACACGAGAAAAAAGATCTCAAGGAGTTTGAATGCCACATTTGTGAAAATGCAAAACATGAATGCCAAGAAACCTAGCTAAAGGAATTCCCTGCATTTGGATGAGTGGAGATCACCAAATATTGTAGTGGTTTAAAGAAAGACCATCACGAAAACCATCCCCATCCCAGCGAAGCCAAGGTTTGACAATTTTTTAGGCAAGACAAATTCTTTTAGAAATAAAAGTGCCCTCGATCTCCATTACATATTTCATAATAAGAAGGGTTTAAAAACTGATCCCTTCCAGGTCGGTCTATGAACTAGGTATCCTGAAGAAATACAATGTGTGAGTAGAATTTTCTAGGCTTTGTCACCATAAATGACATGAATAATCCATTTGGCACACAAATCCATACCTTGTTTATGGATTGATAAATTCTCAAGGCATCTAGACTCCCTAGGGAGGAAACAATTGTTGGATGATATCAATTTTTGTCACTAATCATGTTGTTGATATTCATGTTTTGTCACTGATGTCAATATATATTTCTATGGAGAGAACAGACTAGTTACTTGACTAGCACAAGTGTACGGACAGTGTACGGATGATTGAGAATGATCAAAGTGGGATACATGAAGAAGGATGTGTGCTGAAATTTTTCCTAAGGTTGCTTGGCTTTATGTTTCATATTGTGAATGTTACAGCTGATTTGGTGAAGACTGGTTTCTGGACTGTAACTATGAAGCTTGACATAGAAGGTCTTTGTGTTTCGGGTATATCTTACTGGCAAAGATATTTTAGACAAAGCGAGCTTACTGGTGGACAACTGACATATGTTGGAATAATGGGTTGAGTTTGATTGTCATGTGATTACTGGTGACGTCAGATGTGGTGTGTATTCTGAAGAAGACCTATTTGGTGGCCGACTTCAGACATGTAGCATGTAAAATGAATTGTGAGTGTGGATTGCAGATTTGGTCCGAGTATATGTGATGGATTTTAATTGATGTTTACTTTTTTTAGGTACCATGTGTATCTTAGGAAGGGGTTATATAATTATTTGTGTATTGGAAATCCTTAATTGGCTGACCTCATTAATTAATTATGTAATGGGAAAGCTTAATTGGCTGCCCTAATGAATTATTGTAAAGGGGTATATATGAGAGATATTTTCTTTTGGAAATATGTGGTAGAGATTGTAAAGGTAGAGAATTGTGGAAGCTACAAGGCTTGTTGGCTGCTGGATGTAGAGCAGAGTTGATGATTGTTATACTTCATTGGAACTGACCAAGCAAAGATAGTTTCTATCAGACAGTTCACTGGATTGTATATTCATATATACACTTGTTCAAATTGTGAATCCTTGAGGGTGGCTTTAACCTTCTTTGGGAAGTGTGCCTGGGCAGTGAGCCTACTACTTTTCTTGACTCATAACAGGGTCTGTCTCCTAACAGGGACTGTGTACTGTAATATTTTAATAAGCTTCTAACAGGGCTAAATCTTTTAACATGGATAATATACTCTTAGTACATTATTTGTGGGTGCTAATTACCACCGAGGTTTTACCTTTACCAGGGTTTCCTCGACAACAAGTATTGTGTTATTGTGTTGGCATTTACTGTGTTATCATTTACATTGCAGTTTTGGTTTACAAAGTTTAAAGTTTAATAATCTATATCAAAATTGATTCACCCCCACCCCCCCCCTCTTAGTTGTCTTGTGGACTTTTATTTCTAACAATTGGTATCAGAGCTATTGGTCCTTAGAGAGAAATCTTAACATCTTGAGGTGATCATGAAGATGACTTACTATAGGAAGGATAGTCTAAAATTTGATCCTAAAAACTTTGACAGTTGGAAGAACAAGATGAGAACACATTTGCTATGTTTGGGAATTGACTACTAGATGATCACAAAGAAGAGTGAAAAGATAGCGACTGAGGATGAATTGGAGAAGGATACTAAAGATGAAAAGAAGATATTTTCATGTAATATGGTTGCAAGGGAATCCTTGATCAACGCACTTTCTGAAGGTGAATTCATAGAAGTAAAAGACTTGGATTTTTCACATGAGATATGGACAAGAATGGAAGCATTATATATTGGAGATAAGTTTACCTATAGAACTGGAAGAAAAAAATGGAATCAATGAAGATGAGAGAAGATGAAAACATTAGGGCATATGCACAGAGAATTACAAAAGTGGTTACTAGCATTAGAAACTCTGGAGGCACTTACAGTGAGGAAGAAGTGATTGCGAATATACTCAGATCTTTGACACCTATAGACAAACCAAAGTACAAGCTATAGAGGAGATTATACCTTTGACACTGAACTTTACTAGAGAGATGTTGATTGGAAAGCTAACTAATTTTGAGGCCGCAGAATTAGGAGATCCTTTACCTAAGGTTGAGTCAGCATTCAAGGCGACCGTACATAAGAATAAAAAGACCTTATCTAGAAATGTGAGCACCAGCAATGGTGACCTGAGAGAAGAGCTTGGAGAATATACTGATGAATGGGAACATATACAGGAGGAAGAAAGAAAGATAGATGAAGTGGTGGCAATGATTGTTAGAAGAGAAAGGAGAGGTAAGGATAAATTTGAAGGAAAATTACCTTTGAAATGTTTTTCGTGTAACAAGATTGGTCATTTTTCATCTAGATGTCCTACAAGGGTTCCTAAGCACAAACCTAAGTTTTACAAATCAAAGTATCCTAAAGACAAGGAATGTTATTATGCTAGTGAGGGTATTTCTAATGATGATGGTGACTATGATGAAATTGGATTTGTTGCTATAAAAGATGATGAGGCTATACATGAATAAAAAGTTGTAGTATCTTGTGTTGAAAAGAAATCTAAATGGATTATAGATAGTGATTGTTCACATCATATGACTGGAGATAAAAATAAGTTTGTGAGTTTGAAAAGACATGATGGAGGTGTTTTCAGATTTGGTGACAATACTCCTAAAATTATCATTGAAGTAGGATCTATTTCTCTGGATGGTAAGACAGATACTGACAATGTATTACTTGTTGACTGACTTAAGCATAATCTATTGAGTGTTAGATAGTTAGTTGACAAGGGTTATCAATTGAAATTTATTAATGGGAAATGATATATCGGAACTAAATCAAGAGATTTGATCACATCTGGTACTAATTCTAGAGGTAATGTATTTGAATTGAACACATCTGAAGCTTCTTGTTTTATTGCTAAGATTGATGACAGTTGGCTATGGCACAAAAGATTTTGTCATGTTAACTTTGATAACATTGTGAAGGCAATTATGACAAATGTAGTAAGAGATCTACTTAAGATTGTTATGGGTAAGAAGACTAGAAGAACTATTAAAATAAAATCTTATTCAGCAAAAGGGAAGTTGGATCTGGTGCACACAGATCTATGTGGTCCTACAAGAGAAATATCATACTATGGTGCAAGGTACTTTATACTTTTTGTTGATGACTTTTCTAGGATGATGTGGGTTACATATTTGAGAGAGAAATCTCAAGTATTTGACAAGTTCAAGTTATTTAAAGAAAAAGTTGAGAATCAATATGGTTTGAAGATAAAATGTTTGAGATCAGACAGAGGTGCGAGTTTACATCAGAGTTATTTAATTCATACTATGAAGAGCATGGAATATTCAGATAGACATCTACACCTAGGACACCACAACAGAATAGGATTGCAAAGCGAAGAAACAGAACTAAATTAGATGCTACAAGGACTATGTTGTTGGAAGGAAATGTATCACATATTCATTGCAGAGAAGTTGTTGGTACTGTTGTGTATACCTTGAACAAAAATCAGATCAGAGAAGGTACAAGTAAAAATCCTTATGAATTATGGTTTGATCATACACCTACTGTGAAATATTTCACAATATTTGGTAGTATTTTAAAATAAATTCTTTGTCAGCATTTTCATGAGGATCAACAGTTGTACATGAAGAGCTTCTCGCATTTTCCGGTATGTTTGAGAAGGGAGCTCAAGAAATATGATAATAGATCCACTATCATATTCATAGTTGTCTCTCTTTGTCCTCTCTACAAATTTGGTAGCACTAACCTTAAAATTAAATCAAAATATATGCAGTGGCTTGTCTTGGATCTTTCTACATAGTGTGAGTGGAAACTTCAAGGAACAAATTATCATAAATATCATCCTTTATGATCCTAGCTGTAGTCTTCAACTTTTTCATCTTATGCACATGAGGGGATTGCAAAGTTTGTTGTACTGCATCATCTAGTGGTACTCTGGTAGATTCTAGATACCTCTTTTTAGTCAAAGAATTTTCGATCCATGAAGGAAAAGACAAGGTTTTCATAACATTGTTTTCAAAATATGGAAAATGAAATAAGGCCCTCTTAACTGAAGGAGTTCCCTTGACCTTTTTAGGATCAAAAGGAAAAGGACATACAAAATTACCACTCTTTGGCACTTTGTTAGGAGTGGGATTCATTGAAGTATTTGACCCTCCTATATCAGTGGTTATTGATTTTCATTTTTCCTTGTTCTCCTTGTTCTTTTGGGAGTGATTTTTTTTGTTGATCACCTATTTCATTTCCTGTAACATTTGGGTGAGGACCTTATTTGCATCTTTTATAAAGAGGTTTTTTCTAATTTAGAGCTTTTTCTCCTCTAGAGGTTTTTGTATGTTGGGATGAATGAGCGGTAGAAGTAATAAAAAAAATTGTTGTGGCTAATGGGTTTCTCTATTCACCATAGTTTTCTTTTTGTCGAGTGCCAGTCTTAAAACCCCTCTTCTTCACAAGACAAATGAGAGTGCTTCTCAATATTTTAGCAATTCTAACAAGAGGGTCATCATATTTAAGTCAAATTAAAATCAATTAAAGACAAGGGATATGTTTGAATCATGCTTTCATACATAGGATCAGCCAAGTTGGTCCCAACATAAAAAATTTATGTCATATCCCATCCTATCCAAAACAATTAAGTTGTTTGAGGCTTTATATATATATATTCCTACTTATTTTCAACTTTGGTAGCATAACAGTAAGCAAAGGTGATTAACAGATGTATGTAAATCTTTTTTTTTATTTCCCTTATGCAGAAAATTAAAACTTCCATTAAAACAAAGGAGCTTTCTCTTATGTATTAAATACAAACTACTCATGCTTTTTTTTTTTACTAATTCTATTGTCATTTGCAACATACAAGAAAATTAGGCCAAAACTTCAAGATAGTTTTCTCAAAGCTTGTATTCGGCACTGCATGAACTTAAATTGTAAACCATTGGGTATTTTTAAAATAACAAGCACATCTATTCATTTGTATGTTCCCTCAAAAAAAGGGTAAAACAAGTTTTACACTACAAAGTTCTAAAAATTGTATGGTAGCTTTATTTTCTCTTGAGCTTATCACTAGATTTTTGGAAAAGAAAGTTATAACTAATAGATCCTTACAAAATGTCTCAAGTATACATATTTTTAGCCACATGGCTCATTACATTTTCTCTCAAATAAAAATACATTATTTTAGCAATGGTCCAAGGCTATTCACATGTACATGAAAAAAAAATAAGTCTCTTTCTTCCCAACTCAACACTAGCTTCAATGTGGCTCCAAACTTTACAATTCTGCAAACACAACAAGGGACACAAGAAACCATGGGCTGCTCTCCACCCAACCTAGGCCTCTTATGAGGCCACCCCCGAGCTTGGGGAAGCAAACAAAGGTGGGGTAACAATCATGCAACAAACAAAAATAAAAGAGAAGCATGAACAACTCACATAAAACTCCCATTCCCAAAGGCTTTCATAATAGATCATTCAAAGATCCTACAATGGCGTGAAGTGGACCAAATACCCAAGGGAGAAGGCCAAACCCAACATTTAAAATGCAAGCCCTCACATGGCTGCCCAAACCACTTCCCTTCTCATTATCAACAAAGAACAACAACATACCCTTATGACCCCCAAATGAAATAACAATAAGGGAGGCTTCATGGAGCCCATACTCCATGCTTTTTCTCTGTCCTCCTTGAGGAGAGACTCTACACCAAGGGCTGTCAAAACTCCTCCACCCCCAAGGCTACTCTTCCCTCCCAAGGGTGAGTGAGCCTTGAAACTCAAATTAACAACATATACAAGGAAAACAAAACAAATGCATTGCAATAACATCATCATAACAATAACAACAAGCTCATAGTTCCAATAAGCCATAACAACACAAGCAACATCCATCCTTTGCAAGATCAATATAAAACAACAAGAGAGATAGTTGCAACAAGTCCACCAACCTAGAATCCAAGCTTAAGGCAAGATAGTTAAAGAAGAGCTCCCTTTTAGCCAAATTCCTCCTTCCAAGATCACCAACTCTAGCTATGTCTCTAAGTTAGAGAGTGGGTGTTCAAACTCTGCAACATGGAGAGTTCCCACTAAAAAGCCACTAAAAATCTCACGGGGAGAAGGTAAGTCCTCTAATTGGTCCCTCTTCCCTAAACTCTTACGCCTTACTAAAAATAGATCCAAAAAGGGGAACTCCTAAAAGGTGAATTATGTCTTAGCACAAAGATGGAAGGGTGGTCTATCCAAAGTCAAGACTCACAGGAGTTTATTTTCGTCCAGCTTGGGAAACCAACTTTTTGGAAGGGTCACATGGTCAACTAGAGGCTTTCCTAGGGTTAAAATGGCCCTTAACTATTGGTATAACAAGTGGGCTACCTAAAAATGACCCCAACACACCCCTAGACACTTTCTAACCCCTCCAAAAGTCCACTTTAATAGTAATTTCGAAATCCCAATGAGATGACCACACCCCCATCTCCCAAACCAAGGTATGCATATGGGGATTCACTAATGTACTAATCTAGGTAGGTGGACAACCATTCCCAAGTTGACATGTCATGGCCTTAAGTAAAAAACACAAGTGTCAAATGACACACACAACATTCACATATCACTAGGCCATGTCATATCCACTTAGGCAAAACTCACAAAGAATTAAGAAATACATTTAAGGACTACATTTCCACAATCAACCAAATACATTTACGAAACAACGAGGTCTTGTCTTTCATTAGACGCAACCTTGGCTCAAACTGAGTTCACATATTCCTTTGTTTGGTTCCCCGGATAAAATACCATGGTCTCTTACCTGCACACTCAATTCAAATATCAGTAGTCCGAGGAGATAAATATACATCATAAGGAAATAAGCAATATTCAGAATTTAATGAAAACATCAACACACTAAGTTTCTTACTTAAGATTACAAGAATACATTAATTTCATTTTAAGCATTTAACATAAGGTAAGATTCACATTGCATGAAATCAAAATTAAATATCCATTTCTAATAATTCCAAAATTCATCAATAACCAATAACCTAATCATAATGTATTACCAAATCAATTGTCTTAGAATAAATGTCCATAATAGAAAAAATAATATAGTCCATAAGGTGCATCATAAAGCATCATGTGTCCAAACATCCAAAATGATCAATCCATGACCTAAAGCATAAAATCCATAAGGTTCACAGTGCATCAAAATATAAAGTATCATAAGCTGAAAAACTGGAAAACTACGATGGGGTTCGGGGTGAGGCCTCACAGGGATCCAAATGCAGAAATGCCTAATCCAGCTTTCATTTCCAGGATTAACTAATCCAAGAATAGGTCCTTATTCTAGAATAGGCCTATTCTGGATAAATTAATTCCATGTACCAAACAGGACCTAACAGAAACATTGTTAGGGAAAGGTGCAACAATGTTCTACGTGGCACCCCCAAACACATGGTGGTGTGGTGATTGGGATGACAAAGGCTGCGATAATGAAATATTTCTCTGCTGCAAATTAAAACGGTAACACTACGCACTCCAACATAAGAATTATGTAGAGTTTGTCCCGTGCTTTCTCAGTGAAAGGTTAACCGAGATTTCTCATGTTTTGAATTATAGTAAAGACCGATATCATTGATTATCCTATGTTCAAGCACAGGAAAGTAAAAAGCCCATCATTATCCTCACTATATCTATGTTGTGTAGCAGAGGTATGGTTAAAGTTTGTAGTTTGTGATGAAGTTTGAGAAAATAGGGGAGGTAGTTAATTGTGTGGCAGATTGAATTCATGAATATCTCCCCTTATTCTTGTTCCATGGGGCAGGGAAATGATATTGGTTTTCCCTGAAGCCATACCTTGTTCGGACGTATTTGGATGTGATATTAAAATTTATAATTTCAATTTTTTAATAATAATTATTCACACATATATTCTATTATTTAGTTGATATACAAATTTCCAGTTTTTTTTTCAATCTTACAAATCTTCAGTCTGCACAGGTAGCAGAGTTGGTTTGAGGATGTGGGTTGATGACTTATGATCTCCGGTTCGAATCTCACTGTTGAGATGAAGTCCAATAGACATCTCTTCCTTCCCTCCAAAGATGACTCTTTGTCTTCTGACTCTTTGTATTGAGAGCTTATTATTAAAGCTACTGTTGTAAACATTGTTTGTTGTTCTATTTTACATTAATAAGAAACTACTAGTATTAGAGCGGGTTAGAACCACTGGTTGAGAAATAGAAAGAATTTCTTCAAAAGTTATGAAAGATTTAAGAGTGCAGAAATTTTCTGGGAAGAATTTCAGAATATGGAAGATACATATGAAATCTTTGCTGATCAAGAAAAGCCTCTCACTTGCAATCAAAGGGAAGACAAAGAAGCCAAGCACAATGAGTAATGAAGATTGGGAATCACTGGATGAAAAAGCCAAAGAAAAAATTTTCCTCTCTTTAAATGATAATGTGTTGTACAATGTTGCGAATGAAGCAACGACAAAGGCTATATGGGAAAAACTCATAGCCACATATGCAATGACATCCACAACAAATAAATTCTTCATTATGAAGAAGTTATACAAATTGAAGATGAGATAAGATGAGGCCATGACGAATCAAGATGAGGCCATGAAGAATCATCTCAACGATTTCAACACCTTGATTAGCTAAGAGGATTTGGTTGGCATGAAACAAGACGATGAGAACAAGGCTGTCTTATTGTTGTGCTCTCTCTGAAATAGCTGGGATGGAGTTGTAACCGCTGTTAGCACTACAACATCAAGCACAAAAGAGTTATCCTTTGATGAAGTTTCAGTGACACTTCTCAGCGAAGACATGAGAAGGAAGAATATGGAGTCTTCAACCAGCGAAGCCTTAACAATGGTGAATACTAAAAATAGGGGAAGAAGCCATAATAGAGGCAAAAATAATAACAATCAAAGGTCTCAATCTACAAGAAGGTCGCAGTCAAGAGGTAGACAAAACGGTTGTTGGTTTTGTGGTAAAACTGGTCATGTTAAGAAAGATTATCGCAAATACAAAAAGGTGCAAGAAAGCGTTTTGGACAACGAAGAAAACATTACACATGACAAGGGTGATGGTATTTTAGTACTTTCTGTAAGTGACACAAAAGAAAATTCTTGGGTCGTGGATTCCGTTGCTTCTTTTCATGCCACTTCTTGCACAGATTTGCTCACAAATTATCAAGAAGGTAAATTTGGAAAAGTTTATTTGGGTGATAATAATTCTTGTGAAATTATTGGCAAAGGTGATGTTGTTTTGCCATTGGTAGGAAGAGGCCAATGGATGCTCAAAGATGTTCGTCATATTCCAAAGCTAAAAACAAATCTGATTTCTGTCAGTCAGTTGCATACATAAGGCTGCCATACATTTTTCTTTGTGGATTCATGGAAGGTAACCAAAGGTTCTGTGGTGATTGCCAAAGGCAATAGAGTTGATAGTTTGTATCTTTTAGAGTGTTCCAGTGAGGTGGGAGCTGCTATGAAAGTCATGGGCAGCGATGTAGCTCTTTGGCATCAAAGGTTAGGCCATATGAGCAAGAAAGGCCTTGAGGTGATGCTCAAGCGTGATCAACTACAACGTCTAAAATATGCAGATTTGGAGTTCTGTGAACATTGTCTTTGTGGAAAACAAAAATGGGTCACCTTCTTGAAGAATGGACATGACAAGAAGACAACACCGCTGGAGCTAGTACACTCGAATGTCTTCGGACCTATGGAGGTAAATTCTTAAGGAGGTGCAAACTATTTTGTTACCTTTCTTGATGATTGTGCTCAAAAAGTTTGGATTTACATGATGTCTCGTAAATCTGGAGTGTTTTCAAAATTTAAAAGTTTTAAAGCACTTGTTGAAAATCAAAGTGGTCATAAAATAAAATGTCTAAAGAAGGATAATGGGGGTGAATTATGTTCTTTGGAGTTTGATAATTTTTGTGCAGATTATGGTATTCATAGAATCAAGGTTGTCCCATATACTCCATAAGAAAATGGGGTAGTGGAAAGGTTGAATCGAACCATTCTTGAGAAAGCTAGATGTATGCTTTCTAATGCTAGTTTGAGCAAAGAATTCTAGGTGGAAGCATGTAATACCGCTATTTACATAATCAATCGTAGTCCCTCATCTCGATTGGATTTCGGTATTCCGGAAGAAGAATGGATGCAAAAGAGAATTTTTTATTCTCACATTCAGGTGTTTGGTTGTCAAGCATTTGATCATGTTCCTAAGGAGAAGATGAGTAAATTAGACTCAAAATCACAATGATGTATATTTGTAGGCTATGGAGAAGGTTAGTTTGGTTTTCGTATGTGGGATCCTATTGAGAAGAAAATTGTAAGTCGAGATGTGGTTTTTAATGAAATAGTGTTGCTAGCTCTGTCAGAAGAAACACATGAACATGAACATATTCCTTTGTTTTATATTTCCAATAATGGAATTAGTTTTCCTCACATCTCCTACCAAGGCTATAATATAGCGCATCCTCAACACACGACACCCACCTCTGTTTTAGCCCCAATTCCATCCATAACTCAATCCTTTGATTCTGATTCTTCCTCCTTTCATATGCAGTCTGCAGATAATGATGTATCTAGAGACAATTATGACAGTGGTTTATCTACAGTCAATAAAAATCTAAACTTACCATGGTCCACTGCACAACATTCTTTACATGGAGGTGCTCCATATGATAGAGCATATTGCAGTACATATTATGGAAATACACTGCCTTGGCAATATAAGCCTACCACGGGTTCCTCAACACCCATAAGCAGTCCATACTGCTCACCCTTGGGAGATTCCAACTCCCTCCCTTCACCCAATGCTGATTCTCTCCATTCACAATAGGACACTCCCCTCCACGCGCATCCTGCCTCTCCTCTTTTTGTGCAGCCTGTCTCTCCTAGCACCCACACACAACAAGGGAACAACTAAAGTAAGGGAAAAACTATGGTAAGAGATTAGACCATGTCTTTCCCTCGCATGCAACATAGTAATATGCTTAAAAACAACTCTGAGTAGGTGAATAAATTAGGGATAGCTATTGAAATCAACAACAAGTTTCGACAGGAAATAAGGGAGAAGGCAAATTAAGTTTTTTATAACACAAATTTTGGAAGTCCATTGTCTAATTTAGCAGACAGCTCTACTCACATGGATGTTAATTCTCAAACACAGGATGCAATTTGTCCAGATAGAGATGTTGCATTTCCCATTGAGAAATACACATTGTTTCCTTTAAGAAGGTCTACAAGACAATGCAAGCTTCCTTCAAAATTTGTAGACTATGAACTATTATTCGCTGAAGAGGCAAAGCCCGAATTGTTGATCTCGAAGCAAGCTGAACCAACCACTTATAAAGCTGCTTGTCTAAGCAGCAATAAAGATAAATGGATGACTTCTATGAATGAAGAAATGAGCTCTTTGGAAGGTAACCACACTTGGGATTTGGTCTTTCTACCACCAAATTGAAAACCAATTAAGAATAAGTGGGTTTATAAACTGAAAGATGAAGGCAAAGATAGAAAATTCTATAAATCTCGATTAGTGGTGAAAGGATATGCTCAACAAGAAGGGATTGATTTCACTGAGATTTTCTCACCGATTGTGAAAATGACAACCATTCGGACTATTTTGGGACTCACAATTGTGTGGGATCTTGAATTGGAGTAGCTTGATGTGAAGATTTCTTTTCTACATGGTGATGTGGATAAGGAGCTATATATGGATCAGCTTCAAGGTTTTATCAAAAAGGGGCAAGCGCATCTTTATTGTAGGTTTAGATGGAGCTGGTATGGGCTCAAGAAAGCCCTGCAACAGTGGTATTTGAAATTTGATCGCTTCATGATTGATCAAAACATCATAAGATGTGAATCTGATCCATGTGTTTATTTCAAGAAACTTCCAAATGGTGAATTCATTATGCTTCTTCCATATGTTGATGACATGTTGGTAGCCGACACAAGTTCTCCAATTGTTGGCGAGCTAAAAACAAAGTTGGCAAGTAAATTTTCCATGAAGGACTTAGGGGCAGCTAAGAAGATTCTTGGTATGATAATCACATAAGATAGAAAGAAAAAAGAAATTACTTTGTCTCAAAAGGATTACATTAACAAAGTTGTCGACAAATTTGGCATGACTGGTGCAAAGATAATTTCTACTCCTTTTGCTTCACATTTTCAGTCGTCTTTTGAATTATGTCCAAAAACATAAGAGGAAAAGAAATTCATGGACAACATTCCTTATAAATCAGCAGTTGATAGCATAATGTATGCTATGGTTTCCACTCGTCTCGACATTGCCCATGCGGTGGGGGTAGTAACTAGGTTCATGAGCAATCTCAGGAAGCTTCATTGGGAAGCTGTTAAATGGATACTTAGATATTTAAAAGGTACTTCAGAATATGTTTTATGTTTCGGTGGCAACAATGAATAGCTGCAAGGTTTCATGGATTCTGATCTTGTTGGAGATTTGGATAAAAGGAGGTCTACTACCAGTTATACTTTCATGTTTGTTGGAGCTGCTATTAGCTGGGCCTTAAGGCTACAATACTCTATTTCTCTTTCTTCTGCTAAAGCTGAATACTTGACTCTTTCTAAGGGTGCTCGGGAGATGATTTGGTTGGAGTGTCTACTTGGTGATATGAAGTATCAACAAGATAATTATGTTTTATTCTGTGATAGCTGCAGTGCCATTTTCATGGCTCACAATCATACATGGGTATGTGCAAGATCATGGGGGGCCAAAAAGTGGTGATGTGAAAAAAATCTACTTTTCACTCATCCAAAAGCGCATGAAAATGTTTGTTGACTTTTTAGTAGGTCTGGGTGTCAGTACACTTGGGCAAACCTGACACCAAAGCACAAGCCTAATCAGGTACCTAATTTTTTTGAGTACCTGATATTTTTGGGTACCCGAAAAAAATTGGGTACTTGATTTTTTTGGGTACCCGATATTTTCGGGTACCTGATTTTTTTATTTTTTTAAAATAATTTTTATTTTTTAATAAAAAAAATTTTTATTTTTTAATAATTTTTTTTTCAAATGAACTTTCATAGGACCCCCTGGGACACACTTGAGTGTTCCAATGTGTCCCCGGGGTCCTAGTACACATTCTCACACGTTAGGACCCCTAGGAAGACCCCATGACCCCTTTTAAAACATTGGAACATTCAAGTGTATCCCAAGAGGTCGTAGGACCCCTTGGGACACACTTGAGTGTTCCAATGTGTCCTAGGGGGTAAAAGAGGGTCCTAAAGGGTCCTAGTAAACCTTATCATGTTTTAGGACCCCTAGGAAGTCCCCA
>MU225470.1:356896-372795 GCA_018584345.1 Thuja plicata | reverse complement strand
TATAATATTTAATATATATAATATATAATCTAATATATAATTCAATATATAATAGATATTATATAATATTTAATATATATAATTCAATATATAATAGATATTATATATAACTCAATATATAATATTTGATAGATAATATTTAATATATAATATTTAATATGTAATATTTAATATATAATTCAATATATAATATTTAATATATAATATTCAATATATAATATTTAATATATAATTCAATATATAATATTTAATATATAATATTCAATATATAATATTTAATATATAATATTTAATATATAACTCAATATATAATAGATATTATATATTATCTAATATATATAATATATAATCTAATATCATATGAAGTATGGATAAATGGGAGGGTAACAGGGAGAAAGGGGAGGGAAAATTAAAAATTAAAATTCTACCGGCTTTATTGGGTACCTGAAAATATCGGGTACTTGAAAATATCGGGTACCCGCTTAGGCTCGGTATTGCTTTGTGCACCATACCTACCTGGTCAACTCTTCAAATGTCTGAAAAACTTGTTTTTCCCCTATTTCTCTGAGTTCTAGACTTCGACCATGTAGCTGACGAATTTTTTTTGACCTGAATTTGATGAAACGAAAAGGGTATCTTAAGGAGATTATCAGCTTTCTATCGATATAATTGCTGTCAAATTTTGAATTCGGTAAGTAATTATTAGTTATTTTCCAATTGAGTTACCTCTAAAGTGTTTATTTATATACTGATTGAAAAATGACTATAACTTTCAGATGGTATAACATTTTTGAAATCCGAAAAATGCGTCACATTCTATGCTTCACCTACTATAATAATTTTTTTTTATTTTTTTGAATTTGGTAAAGTTTTCAATGAGTTAAGGTGGTCAGACATGGGAGTTTTTTTAATTCTGAAAACGTTGTAGCAGATAGTTCATAATTAATTATTTTTTTAGGATAAAATTACAAAAAAATATGCATCACATCCGGGAAGGAGTCTACTACCTATATATAAAATCTTATAAAAAAATATTATCATTTGATTATGATTAAGGTGGTCAGACATACACCTACTTATTTTTTTCCTAAATTTTTTGTATTGCTGCATTGAAATCTATACTTTTCACCAATTATATTAACTTTTTTTCAGAAAAGGCCTAGTAGTTTAGAAACTACATTCAATTTCCTACAGATTCTATCATTACAACATTTTGATATTAGGTTGATAGCTAGTTCAAATTTTCACGTCAAGTTGACTAACCCTGATTTTGCTGATTTTTCATTGCCACTTAAGCGCATAGTTTGGCCCCTCATGATCTTGCACATACCCTTTTATCAAGTCAACTTTTTACTAGTAATTATAATTCTTTCAATAACATAAATAATCTTAAATGTAAAATTATTTTCCCTCTACAATATGAAAGTGAAATAGAAAATATATCATATTCATTGATTAAGTGCACATCCTATTTGATTAATTTCTTTAGTATAATTAATATCAATACATTGCACTTTACTTAAAATAAAAAGGTGTAAAAAATTAAATTAAATTTTATTTCTATAACATTTTAAATCACAGGATCTATGAAGGAATTAAGAAAGATGCTGGATAGGGGAAAGTCCCCAGTAGCTGTTAGGCGGTCCAATAACCGTGATATTTTTGTCATGTTGACCCCCCAATTACTAATACTAAAGGAGCCCCAAAAATGAAAACACATGTACCAATACTTGATCACACATGTACTAATAGACGATATCATTTTCTACCTTTTTTGGTTGGTAATTGACCCATTTGTGCACCATTATTGGGACATTTTGTAATGACTACTAGGACATTTGGCCACAAGTACATGCATTTTTGAGCAAACGACTATTGGTGCAATAACATAGCGGGTATCAGATGACACTTTGAAAAGGCCATTTTTTACCACTCTATGTTTGACAGTCTCTATAGGGAGATCCGTGAATACTCATAAGCCGAAACCTTAACTTTAATCTCTTAACTCACATACGGAGCTACACGGGAAAAATTGTTGAAATCTGACTAATGATGTAAGAGTTCTAGGTGCGTGAAGTTAGTCTGAACAACTAGTAGGTACTTTCCCCTAAATCATAGAATTTGATTCCAATCATTAAAAAAAACTTATAATCCAAACTCAACATCAAATAAATTATATAAATTATAGAGCTAAACAGTCAAATTCTATAACATTTAAGAAACCACACCAGATTGGCCCTCTCTCCTTAATTAAATGGATGTTTGTATAGATGATCTTGGCAAGACAATGAAGGCCAAAATGTCAAATCCTACATGGTGAAAAGAGCAATTCAATGAATTGTAGGACTAAGAAATTTTCCTAGGGAAGAGGACTAAACCGCTAATGGTTTATGCGCACATTGCGTAGTGACGAGAAAAAATAATGAATTTTGGACTGCAGCAGAGCTTATTTTAATGTTTTCAGAAGCATTGGGGCTGATTGGTCTAGACAATGTCTCCCATTATCTCTATCTAGCTTAAAAACTGAAAACAACGTACCATACAGCTATGTTGCCAGAAACGCAATGTTTGCCTGACGTTGCACATTTCAATGCACAAGAAACGTTGCAATGGTGCATTTCTTCAGAAATATTTCATTTCTAGGCGTTGCAAATATAAAAGTTTAAAATTTATTTATTTTTTAATCTCATTTTTTAAAGTTACAATAATTTGGTTATGAAATTTTAAAGATATTTAATATGTAATATGAAATTGTTAAGATAAGTTTTTAGTTTTTCACTTTTCACTTTTTATTTTAACATTTTTTAATTTTAAGTTAACAATTTAAATATAATAATTTTTTTTATTATATTTAATTTTTAATAAGAGGCATGTAATATTCTAATGAGATGATTTTTTTTTAATTTTTTTTAATTTTTATATTTAATTTTGAATAGTATCTATTTATAATTAGACTGTTTATCAACCACTTTTAATATTATGCATTTTTATCTTAACTTGCATGTACATGTCATGCAATTTTATTTTAATTTTTATATATTTTCAACAAATCTCTCTCTCTCTCTCTCTCTCTCTATATATATATATATATATATATATATATATATATCTNTATATATATATATCCGTTTCTTATGCGCAACTTTTAAGTATTTTGTTTCTCGTCACGTTGTCGTTGTTGTCTCATTTCTAGTTTCTTGTTTCTGGCAACATAGCCATACAGTCCAAAAAACATGGATGTTGTCACAGTATTTTAACTCTGGTTTTGTATTGGTTTTCCCTCTTGGTTTTTTCTTTTCTATGAATGTTGTATGGTGAGAAGTTCTATTTGGGTTGATGGGCCGAGGGAAGCAGGAGAGGAAGGGTTATACAAACATTGGATCTTTGGTCTTTATTCCCAAGTCATCCAAAGATGGGTCTGCAACCAAGGTACACTTAAGATTGCCCACTTCACTTTTAGTTTTGTTCCAATGCTTCTTTCTATTCCTTTAAATTTTTCTTCTGTTAACACTAGTACATTTGAGTCCTTTTTTTACGGCTATGCGTCGCAAGTCTGACACCACCCCGTCAATCACGTGACATAGACCGACGTTGAAGTTTTGGTGTCAGAATCACCGACGGCTGCTATGTCCATCGTGATTGTGATGGTCTTGACCGTCGCAATATGCACCGGCTATGATGGTTAGTATGCCATCGTTATACATTATGGGTGTCGCACTTACGACGGGTATGCGACGGATATGTTGTACATGCGATATCTAGCTGTCGGATTATTATGACATCTAGACGTTGCATATAGTGCTTTGGTGTTGGTCATTCTCTGAATACTGTCACAATTGCGACGTTATGCTATGTTTAAAAAAAAATATTTGTTGTGCATGGAGTGAGACCTTAAAATATTGAGATTCTCTTTGTTTCGAGAATAGTTTAACATTCTCTACTTAATAGGGCCAACCACATGAAGGTGGAAGCTCATCTGGCCCCTCCTAGGAGCCTCTTATGACCCTTTCTGACACTTTAAGACCTCTAAGATGTATTCTTAGGGATCGTAAAGGTTCATAAAGGGTCATAAGGGGTTCTAGGACACAACATCTGAGAAACATAAACGTAGGCATCATGGTCACAATTGTTTGGAGACACAACATAATTGAGTGGTATACACAGATGATTCAACGCAACCACTACTCATCCAGTTCCAAGTTGACACTGCAAATTCCAAAAACCATAGATAAGAAATAAATTTAGAGAGTGGAGGAGGAGGGCCATAAAAACTGAAATAATATAGGGACCCTGTATTATTTTGGTGGTTATGGCCCTCCTCTGCTCTCTAAATTTATTCCTTATCTATGGTTTTTAGATCCCACAGTGTCAACTTGGAACCAGAGGAGTAGTGGTTGTGTTGCATCGTCTGGGTATACCATTCAATTATTTTGTGTCTCCAAACAATTGTGACCATGATATCTAGATTTATGTTTCTCAGCTGTTGTGGTATCTACATTTATGTTTCCCAACTATCGTGTTTATGTTCATGATCTTTATGCGTTTGGCTTCTCTCCCTCGCATCCAAAATAATATTTTCCCACTCTAAATCAAGAATGCACATGCAACTGTATAGAATATATGGTGTTAGAAGGCCCAGATGGGCAGAAATTCAATGTACAACAGTCTTGTATAGATAAACTAGAACTGGAATTTCAGCAAGGCTAGGAAAAGTTTGTGCATCATTATGAAATGAAGATGGGGAATTTTCTAGTGTTCAAATATGTTTCCAAGTCTTTTATTAAAGTGAAGATATTCGATACAAATTCAAAATCAAATATAGAGATAGTTGTACCGAATATCTTCACTTTAAAAAAAGATTTTGAAACATATTTGAACACTAGAAAATTCTCCATCTTCAGTTCCTAACGATGCACAAACTTTTCCCAGCCTTGCTAAAATTCCAGTTCCAGTTTATCTTTACAAGACCATAATTGTACCATTGAATTTCTGCCCATCTGAGCCTTCTAACACCATATGTTATCCTGTGTTGTTTATAAACTTTGAAATAAATACAGGTGGAATGTGTTGTGGTAAACACAATGCACCTTTAGACTTTACAGATTGTTAACAATATACATTTTGGTTTTTGACCTTTAACATTTGGACCACGCTTTTGTGGTCGAATGAAACCAAGGTTGTGCTTCTTCATCCTATGCATATTTAGTCCTTTCAAATCATAAAATAAGCATAGGATAAAGAAGCACAACCTTGATTTCATTCCACCTCAAAAAGCGTGGTCTAAATGCTATAGGACAACCAAAATGTAAACCTCTTTCCTCAAAGAAAATAAGAAAGTGCAATCAAAAGAGGGAGGGAGAGTGGTGCTGACTACCAATTGAAGTTGCGAAAACATGAACAAACCTCACAAAAATATAATAATCTACCATCCACTCGTTCATTTCTATGATGAGTACAAACCTACACGACCAATTCCAAAATAAAACAAGAGCTGGAGTGTAGCATAGTTCCTACCAAGTGCAGGCAAGGTGGCTTTTCTAGATAGAGATGGTTTTACAAGATAAATGCATCTGTTTTATTATGGTTACAACCCATATCAACAAGAAAATTATAAGAATATAAACTAAATTTAGTCAAATTACCTAGCTTCAAATACAGCCAAACCACTCACAGATTCCTTCTTCTGGCAATGTTGTTGAAGAAAAAATAGTGAAGTTGTCAACTGATGATGTCAAGTATGACTTGAAGCTTCGAATGCCCCAAAGACAAGAAGAGATAGACAATGTTCATTTGTATTTATTGCTTCTTGTCTTTGGGGCACCTGATGCTTTAAATGAATTTAGGGTGCAATTTTTAGTCTTTTGATGGTTGATCTTGTATAGAATAAACTAATACAAATAATCGACTAGGGCATTATTAATACATGACCAAATATCCTCACAAAAATCTATAACTTTGGAATTCATAAAATAAGAGTTTAGAGGAAATGTCCCACTAATTTATAGACTATCCCTACGGTTGGAATGGAAGTTATGTATTTTCAAAGAAGGTGTATGCACAAGTGACAAACATGCAGATTTGACCAAGCATTGCTGGGAGCTTGACCCAACAACAAATGGACTTGTGATGATTTTATCACAATAGTACATCTGTTGCTGGGTAAGCTCCCAGTAGTACTTAGAAAAATCTGCATGTTCATCACCTATGCATATACCTTCTCTAATCAACTCTTATATATAGGTGAAAGTTGTATAATTTGTATAGGTTGTGTGTGTGTGTGTGTGTGGAACTATTTGAATAGGGAAATCAATGCTAAGGAGAAAAAATTATGATGTCAAAAAGTATAAAATTTCATGCCTTGAAATTTTATAACATAGTTCCTTAGCAGCTGGCATGTGAAGATCAAAAGGCTCCAAGCTTCCAAATCGAGCTCGAGCTTCACAACAGAAGAGCAGTTCAAAAAGGCAACTTACCCATTTTACCACAGTTAGGGCCCTCTTTTACCATGCTTTATGAGCTTTATGTTTTTACCATGCTTTATGAGATTTATGTTTTTACCATGATTTATGAGCTTTATGGCTTCCAATAAATTTATTTGGACTCTTAAACACCCTACAAATCCCTCTACCACCACACATAAAATGGATCAACCTTTTTTTGTCTTCTATAAGGTGATTTCCTCTAATTTGTTGTCAATTGAAGTCTTCTACATAGGGAAATTTATGGATGTATAATCATTCCTCAACCTCCAAAATGACCAAAACCAACTTGCAACCAATTTTCAAAAAAATTTCATTGCATATGAAAATGTTGTCATGACAACATGACAACTTTTAAGAAACTTTTACATCTTTACATGTTTATACAAGATCAGTAAAAGGACATCTTGATAAAATAGTTCACATCTCGAACCTCACAAGATCTTCAAGCTAGCATGCTATCAAAATAGAACGACAGTGGTGATTCAATGCATCTATAGCCTCAATAACATGGCAACGTTGATCCAATAATAGAAAATACATTACAAATGCCAAGCTCACGGTCTCAATGAAATAAACAGTGTATAAAGCAATATATGGTGCACAAAAGCAGCAAGCATGCAATGACAACTATAACATTTGTGCATGATTAAGTTACCTTTTTAGAGTAATGGTCCTACTGGTCTTTTTTTATTTTAGAACTGCTTTCAAGGGATTTAAACATTAGGTATGCAGTCTCATGTTTAGACAGAATAGCTATTATATGGTCTCTAACTGCATCTACTATAAGTTTCATAGTTTTCTAATTGTTCTCAATCCATTGATTTTTCTCCGGATCATTCTTTGGTTCTATCTTGTTTTCTTTCACAAATGAGTCTAACTTATTTACTTTCAGAATCATCATGAATCTAAATCTTCATGATGTAAAGTTATTTGCACCTTCAAGACAATCCTCAAATCCGATTACAATTGACATTATGATTGCGATTTCAAGAGAGAGTATGGTTTAAGGTAATCTGATATCTTAAATTTAATCAGATCTTCCTTAGAAAGGCTCTAATACCATGCTAAATATGATTAAATTTATTTTATATTTGATCTATTTATGGCTTTTCTATTTTCAGAATATGATTCTTACAATCATTGTACTTTCTTGCAGATTATAATCAGAATATTGAACTTGATAATTATGAAGTTGATGCCAAATCAATATTAAGAAATACTGATCATGAATTTACAAGTCTGCATTTTTCTTAATAGTATTCGATCTACAAGAGAAAAACATTTATTAATTTAAACATCTCCAATTGTGGATCAGATCTGCATTAAATATATAAGGAAGAGACACATCCCATGAGCGGACATGTCTCCACAAAGTGGAGGCATGTTCGTTCATGAGATGTCTCATGAATTGTGCCTTTTCATCTTAACTAAACACCCGATCTCTAATCGGGGTTTGTTACTTATTAAACGTAAATGCTTACCAAGTTCAATATGTATTTATCTTACACAAATAATTAATATCCAATCTGGAAATGATCACCGATAATGATGTTCAATCGAGATCCTATATAAAACATGATATGCCAGTAATCTACATGTAATAACTTGTAAATGTAGATCGATAGTATACTTGGAATATAGTAGATTTTAATCAGTTATATATATATATATATATATATATATATATGACCCAAGCTACCATATTTCAACAAAAACCTATAAATTTTTTTAGGAATAATGAAGGTGGTTATCCGATTGTAGAGCATGGATATACGCCTCTTGATTGACTATTAATAGTGTATCTATTTGAGTCAGTTGTTAGTCTTGATTGAATACCCTCTTCTAATACATATACAATATGTAATTTTCACTATTTTCTCATGCATAAAAAAATTACATGTGGTAATTTTAGTTTAAATAATGAACAATTGGTAGACTTTTTTCAAGAGCAACATTAGTTTTCATTGTTATCGTGTCATGTGTATCTTTTAGTTTAGTATGACAGTGGCTAGGAGAAGGAGATATGATGGGTCTACTATAGAAGGAAAAAGGTGTGATTTTCAATGATAGAGATGATGTAGTGACACATGCCATTGTTAGCCAGTGTTGTAATATTTATTTCTCCTACGCCTATTGTTGTCACCTATCTATTAGGAGCCAAAAATAGATGTAATCTCATGGACTGTATTAATTGCAGGGTATGGGATGCATGGCCATGGTGAGGAAGCCCTTGCTATGTTTTCACAAATGCATCAAATAGGCATAAATCCAGATTACATAACGTTCACTTGTGTTTACTTTGCTTGCAGCCATTCAGGGTTGGTGGACAAAGGCCGACAAGTCTTTGATTCTATGAGTCAAGATTATTGCATGACTCCCAATATTGAACAATACGAGTGCATGGTTGATCTCCTTGGTTGTATTGGGCATTTATTTGAAGCCAGACAACTTATTGACAACGAGCCTAAAAATGTTGTAAATTATGTACTGTTATCAAATATCTATGCAGAAGTTGGTAGATGGGCTGACATAAACATGTTGATAACAATAATGAGAGATAAGGGAATAAAAAATACTCCAGGATGTAGCTTCATTTGGGTTGATAAGAAGGTTCACATGTTCCTTGCGGGGGACATATCATATCCTCAAACAGAGGAAATTTACTCAGCTCTAGAGAACTTAGCTGGGGAGATGAAGGCAAATGGGTATGTTCATATCCAAGATTGTGAGGAGAGAAATTATTTTTAGGGATGCTAACCATTTCCACCTTTTCAAGGATGGAACATATTCTTGTGGAGATTATTGGTAGCATTAAATTACATTCAGAACAAGCAGTCATCATACAATTGTATAGTTTGAAATTTTGCAATTTCTTTCTGGGAGATAGCAGTCATGATGGGAGCAATGAAAACATGTTGAGCTTATATGTTTCAAATAGACAAGCTTATGAACCATGATTACTTCATATATATGTGCATTTAATAGGACAAAGAGAAAAGAGGAAGCCAGCCAAATGGAACCCTATACATAAACATTCTAACATAATTGTGCAAGGATTTTTATTTGGTCACCAACAATCTGGATGAATGCACTAAACATTGATGCAATTATTTTGTCTAAAGAGCTTATAGAGTGTCTGCTTTGCAAAATACCAACTACAGATGCATTTAACATCTGCAATGCAAGTTTCAACTGGTCTTGTGGAACAACTTCCTTAATTTGAAATGCAGTCATATTGAATGAAATTCGTCATTAGAAATTTTTGAGAGTATCAAGTATGGTTATGTTTCTCGTAAATACATGGACAAGGAATCGAGGAACCTAAGTGGGTTAAGGTTCTCAAATAATCCTATTTGATCTAGGCAAGACAGAGATACAATTTTTTTTTGTTTTCTAGTTTGTACTTTTACTGAAAAAGAAGAATTATCTAGTTAGCGTTATCTAGGTTTTTCTTCCCATCCAACTATGTTGAAACAAAAAGACAACGTTGCGAAAGAAAAGTGTAAGCAACTAACTAGATTAAAAAAAAAACCGATATCAAAAATAGAAAAAGAGAATGAAGAGAAGATAATTAGAAACCTGTCTCACATTTGGGGTTAATTAGTGGATAAGGATAGGGTTGTGTGCTACTTTTTTTTTCTTCTGCTGGGTTAGTTTGCCCTTCTTGCATTGTAACTCTTTTTTGTGTTTAATAATTTTTTACCTCTCTTTTAGTTTAAGAGAATTACTAATCTAACAATAAATTGAAGTAGCTCACTAGCTAGGATGTCATCATGGCATGTTGTTTTTCAAAAGGCTCATTGTAATCTAAAAGATACATTGTCATCCACAGTTAATGCATATCTAGTGAAACTTGCATAGAAAGTCCCAACATTGTCTTAGTAATAACTGAGAGGGGGGGGGGGGGGGGAATCAGNGGGGGGGGGGGGTGAATCAGTGGCCTCAAAATTTATCCTTCAACTATTTACCACCAATATAAATAAACCTTAGATTATTAAGTCCCTACAAGATGCATGCCATGAAATACTTATAATGATTAACTGTCTGTCGGTTGTCCTTGTCTATCCTTATTCTCCTTGATTACCGATAAGCAGTAAAACCATTTACCGAAAATCAGTAACTAAGCAGAGTATACCGATCAACCCAGAAATACATATGTGAAATGTAAAATAGTAAAGTAATAAACCATACACACATAAAACATGGATTTTAACGTGGAAACCCTGTTAAGGGAAAAAACCACTGGGACCGGTACCCCAAATTTTCACTCTTCTGAAGTGAACCCTGTTAGGAGCCAACCCTGTTAAAGGTTACAAACACACTATTAGGTGTGACCTTGCTAGAGGATTTTATACATAGAGGTTGTCACTTAGTATCGGGCATCTATTGCTACCATCCTTGAATCAACCTCCTTCTTAGACTGTCAATAGGTATCGGGCAAGTCCAATGCTACTTTCATGAATCAACCTTTTTGGCACTCCTTGGGATGTACCTTAATGTATAGAAGACTGTTAAGTCCTACTCGGTTAAGAGACTTGATGCTTTAATGGTTAAACTGAAACACTATGACCTGTTTCTAATGCAACTTTGAATTGCAGATTTTCAAATCTATTTAAGTACATTACCTCTCTCATCAATATATCAATTCAATTATTTGTGCTCCACACTTTCTGCTCTGTGATGCTGTGCTTCACTGTTCGTCGGTGTTTGCATAATTTTTTAGCTCTCCTTTAGCTTGATTGATCAGGACTGTATGCAGTTCTTCTTCATCAGTTTCTCTTCAGTATCCTTCTTTCTATTCACTCCCCTTCCCATGCATAGGAAATGAATTAAGCTTGTCTCTTATATAGACATGATATTCACTGTTTCTTGATTCTTGATTATTGATTCTTGGCATGAAAAATAATCCAACCAATTTGACTTAAAGTATAACTCCTGATTTATCTCATAGTTATCTTCATGCCAACTATATAAATCAGCTTTAAATCAATTACTTAACTCTGGTCGAATAAAACATAGAAAACAACTAGTTAAGTCTATCTTTAGCTCTTGCCAGCTAGATATTTTGTCATTTTTTGAACTCTTTGTTCTATCGGTCAACTTTGCAGTTAGTTGTCGGTGACAACTGCCAGTTCCGTTGGTGTGACTCCAGTTAGCTTCGAGATCTTTGTCCATCGGGCATCATTAAATTTTACTCATCGGGCAACTCTGTTTTCAGCTCATCAGGCATCCTATGGTTTTTCTTTGTCGGGCAACACTGTCTTCTATTCATCAAGTATCACTATGACTTTTCTTCTTTGCTTTTACCGATGGTGTGCACTCCATCGGTGTTGTCTGTCACTTGGTGAATACTTGACATTTATGCATTGCTGAAAGCATAACCTTTGTTCCATTGATTCTCTGAAGTCTTTGGCATTATATACATGACCGTACATATGATATCAAGTTGACATCAATGAAAATACAAACCATTAACTGATTTAATGCCTTGCATTATCTTCAACTTAACATTATCAAACATTCAATTAGTTACATGTTATCAATCTCTCCCTTTGGCATTGATGGAAACATAATATACTATCACACTATAGTATTTCTAATACAATATGAAATACAATAGTTGAGATTCATTAAACTACCAATCATTTTTTTCTGTCGACCGATAAATGTCTGATCGTCAGTAAGCTCTGTTTTAGCTTAGATTTGATTCTTGCAACTTTTTACTTTCTGATGTGTTGAGTCTTCTTCTTGTGTCAATTCCTCTCCTTTTCCTGTTCTCTCGTTTATGATGTCTTTTTCTCTTTTTAGCAACTCTCCCTTTGTATGAACTTTCATACAATTTTCTCTCCCTAAGGATATAATCTCTCCCTGTTGGAGTAATCTGATAATGGATGATCTCTCTCATTTTCAGAAGAATGTGATAATATGGATAATCTCTCTCCAATTTGACAACAATGCCAACCAAATATTTTACAAATATCTGACATTCATGTGAAGCAATCTTCTCTCTCCATTCATAATATATTTCTTGAATTTCCGTTATCCATCAACAATACATTAATATGCTCTGGTGCTTGATTCTGATATATACCTCTCTATATATAGATGTATCTTTGAATTTCATCTCTTTGCTTGCATCAACATGAATGATATTGTGATAATATGTAGGCTGATGTAGCCTTTAGTCTTTTACTGACTGGTAGACAAGGGTTTGACCCCTAGTCTCTTTCTCAGGTACTCAAATGTATCCTTGAGCAGTGGCTTGGTGAAGATATCATCTAATTATTCTTTTGATTGCACATACTCAAGTATCACCTCTTTTTCTTGAACTTGTTCTCTTAAATAATGATACTTGATTGCAATGTGTTTAGTCTTGGAATGCATGACTGGATTCTTGGAAATATTTATTGCACTGGTGTTATCACAATAGATAATCACTAGTTCTGAGATCTTCATATGCATACCTTCCAGAAACTATTTAATCCATGCAATATTTGAGCAATTTGCAGCAGCAGCAACATATTCTGCTTCTGCAATAGACTAAGAGATGCATCCCTGCTTCTTGCTAATCCATGTGACAAGTCTGTCACCCATAAAGAATGAACCTCCAGTTGTGCTCTTTCGGTCATCAATATTTCCATCCCAATCAGCGTCGGTAAACACCTTAAGTTCAAATTTGCCTTCTCTTCTATACCATAAGACAAATTCCTCAGTATTCTTTAGATATCTTAAAATTCTTTTCACAATAGTCATATGTGATTCCCTAGTGTTAGTAGGAAATCTAGCAACAATTCCTACTGCATGTGCAATATTTGGTCTAGTGTGTACAACATACATGAGTTTTCCAATCGTTGATCTGTACAAAGTCTGATTTACCTCTATTGTCTTGTCTTCCTTTGTCAACTTACATCCAGTAGCCATCGGTGTTCCAACTGGTTTGGAATCTTCCATCTTGAATATTTTCAGGACCTCTTTGATGTATTTGGACTGTGTAATGAAAATACCTTCACTTTGTTGAATGATTTGTAGACCAAGAAAGAAATTTATCTCTCCAAACATAGACATCTCAAAATCTTTGCTCATCTTATCGGCAAATGATTTGCATAGAATATCATTGCCTCCAAATATGATGTCATCAACAAATATTTCAACAATCAAGGTGTTAGCATTAGTATCTTCCTTCAAATAAAGATTACTATTTTCACTAGTCCTTATAAATCCAATACTTATTAGATAGGAATGAGTTCATTCATACCAGGCTCTGGGAGCTTGTTTCAATCCATACAAGGCTTTGTGAAGTCTACATTCCATGTTTCTCTTGTCTGGATTGACAAACCCTTCTGGTTTTTCAATGTATACCTCTTCTTCAAGTGTTCCATTTATGAATGCCGACTTGACATCCATTTGATATACTTTGAATCCTTTATATGCAGCATAAGAAAGTAGTATTCTTACTCCTTCTAGCCTAGCAACAGGTGCAAAGGTTTTTCCATAGTCTATACCTTCTTCTTGTGCATACCCTTTGCATACTAGTCTTGCTTTGTTCCTTGTGACTTCTCCATTCTCGTTCAGCTTATTCTTGAATATCCATTTTGTAGGTCAATGATATTCTTCTTAACTGGTCTTGGCACAAGTGACCATGTTTTGTTCTTCTCAATCTGCTCAATCTCATCATTCATATCACTTATCCATTCATCATTATCTAGTGCAACATTGACAGATTTTGGCTCAAACTCACAAATTAAATAATTTGAGTTTAAAGACTTACTTCTTGTTCTTGTACCAACTTTCTTATTTCCTATGATCTGCATCTCTGGATGGTTTCTTATTACATATCTTGCAAGTATAGGTATAGCTCTTTGTGTATCAACTTGATCATCATTTTGATCTTCATTCTGTTCTTCATTACCTTGCACATTATCTTGACCCTTATCCTGACCGTCAGGAACATCAGTCTAACCATCGGTTGCAACATTCTGTTGTTCTAGAATTAAGCATTATTGCCCGGGAAGAGTGTTGGGTTCTTCACAATACACAAACTTGTTGTAGTCCTCTGGTTCTTTTGTGCTTTCCAGCTCATTCTTTTCTGCAAATTCATCAATCTTTACATTTGCACTTTCAACTATTTTGTTAGAGGGCTTGATGAGACATTTAAAAGCTTTTCTTTTGGTAGAATACCCTAGAAAAATACCTTCATCACTTTTGGCATCAAGCTTTCCATTTCTATCATCCTTTAAGACATAACATTGACTATCAAATATTTTGAAGTAGCTTACATTGGGTGTTTTACCATACCATAGCTCATAAGGTGTCTTCTTTGTGTCCTTCTTTAATTGTACTCTTGTAAGTTTATATACAGCAGTTCTGACCGCTTACCTCCAGAAGATTTGGGTGATGCCTTTCTCTATCATCAGTGTTCTTGCACAATCAACTATTGATCTGTTCCTTCTCTCAACAATCCCATTTTGCTGTGGTGTTCTTGGTGCAGAAACCTGTCTTTTTATACCATGCTCACTACAGAAATTAATGAATTCATCTGATATAAATTCTCCCCCTCTATGTGATCTCAAACATTTCAAATGCTTACCACTTTGTTTTTCTGCCATAGCCTTTGTAACATAGAAAATGTTACTATGTAACAATGTGTACATAAGAAATGTAACATTTGAAAAAAGTGGGGGAAAGATAAGATATTCCTCTTCTATCCCAAGATGCACAAAGGAAAGATCCAAATTGATCAACCCAAAAAGGATCAATGCACAAATGAATCAGTCATTTGGAAATGAGAGCAAAGAGGAAAGTCTTAAATTCCCCATTTTATGGAAAGGAATGAATGTGTGATAGGTTTAGAATGATTAAGGATTTGAATTGAAATGGATAGGAGAAATGCACTAACCTTGAAATATTGTAGATCAAAGAATGCTATTTTTTGGGGTCTCTACTATGTTTCTGGAAAAACTAAGGTATGATCCAGAAAGGAAACGCAGAGACAAACAAAACCCATAAATCATTTTCTGTTCTGATGTCGTCTTATGAAAAAGGTCGACCTTGACCCACAAATGTCAACCCTGACCTACACAGGTCCGACAAAAAATCTGTTTGCGCCGTCTGAAAGAAAGCCAAAAAGGGTATCCAGATCTGGTCTCAAATCCACTTTTCTGAACCTTTACCTGCAAGAAAAAGGAGATTTTTTATTGTGGGGGAGGGGTTTGCCTTAGTCAAACCCTAGTTTTGGAATTAACCTCAAATATATGTAATTCAAATTGCAGAAGTAAACAAAGTAAATGCATCATAAATTCACCTTGCTTGTAAAAGTCCTTGTGGAGGATTCGAATCCTTCAATCCACAAGTATGTATGCACCAATGGATCTAGAATGTAGGATGTAGGATGTCTTCAATCAATTGCTTGTAGATCTC
>MU225470.1:278370-298797 GCA_018584345.1 Thuja plicata | reverse complement strand
GGAACAGAACAGGGAGGAAGCCATGTCAAGATCAGGAACCCATTCAAGGCGCTTGCCATGACCCCAAACCACTTACTCGGAAGGCTAAACACGTCTACAATGGAAGTGCTTCCATTTTCTGACTATATACCAGCTATTCTGGATTACATCCACTTTTCAAGCAGGGCCAATATCTCTTATTGAAAATAAGTCTGTTACAATACATCAACAACTCTCAGCTCATAGCATTTTAACATTACATGGTCAAGCATCTGCGGAAGTCAGAGAATAAGAGGTTACAATAGCAGGTGAATATTGGGCTTCACCCACTGCCGTAGCCGTTACAAGGCATAAGCGTTACAATCTCCCACTTGAAGTCCAATCAATGCTACGAGATGAGCTGCTTAGAGATATCCCCCACTTCGTGCTTATGGCTATGTCGTCACAATGCTGAGAGAAGTCCTACAGAATTCGAACTTCTCTCGCGGGACAACCTTGGTGAATGCATAAGCCGGATTGACCTTTGTATCAATCTTCTCTAACTGTAATCTTCCCTCTTCAAGAGCATGACAGATGAAATGAAATCTGGTTTCAATGTGCTTTGTGCGACTGTGGAAAGTTGAATTTTTGGCCAATTGAATGACGCTGTTGCTATCAGAAAATAAGGTAAATGTGGATTGTTTAAATCCCAACTCTACAAACAATCATTGTAACCATATAAGATCTTTAGCTCCCTCATCGAGAGCAATGTATTCAGCCTTGGTAGAGGAAAGAGCAACCACTTGTTGCTTTCGAGAAGTCCAGCTAATCGCTGCTCTGGAAAAAGTAAACACATAGCCTGTTGTAGACCTCCTTGTATCTAAATCTCCAGCCATATCAGAATCAGCATATCTGCAAATATAAGGGGTCTTACTATTAAAACATAAAACATGAGAGGAAGTGCCTCTCAAATACCGAAGAGTCCATTGAACTGCTTGCCAATAAGTTTTACCAGGATTACTCATAAAACCACTCACAACTCCCACTGCTTGGGCAATATTTGGATGTGTGCTAACCATGGCGTACATCAAACTACCAACTGTTGAAGAATAAGGAATACTAGCCATCTCTTGTTTTTCGTCCTGAGTAGAAGGACACATTTTTGAAGACAATCGGAAATGATCAGCCAATGGAGTGGCAACCGATTTTGAATTTGTCATATTTTCTCAAACTTTAAGGATGTATTTTTCTTGGGATAACTTAATTTCTCTCTTATGTCTATCTCAGATTATATCCATCCCAAGAATCCTCTTCGCTGCCCCTAAATCTTTCATGGCAAAACAAAGAGACAAATGTGTCTTCAGCTCATGAATGACTCTCATACTGTTACCAGCAATCAACATATCATCAACATATAATAGCAAGATCACAAACTCACCAGTCGGAAGTCTTTTTAAGTATACACATGGGTCTGATTCGCAGCGAGTAAAACCTTGCTGAGTCATGAAATTATCAAACTTTAAATACCATTGACGAGAAGCTTGCTTCAGCCCATAGAGACTCCTCTTTAATCTGCAAACTAAATGCTCCTGCCCTTGTTTTACAAAGCCTTCCGGCTGTTCCATATATAGCTCTTCATCAATGTCCCCATGTAAGAACGCTATCTTGACATCGAGTTGCTCAAGTTCGAGGTCCCATGCTACTGCCATGCCAAGTACCAAACGAATGGTCTGCATTTTAACCATGGGAGAAAAAATCTCATTGAAATCTACACCTTTTTGTTGAGCGAATCCCTTCACTGCCAATCTGGCCTTGTACCTTTTTCGTCCTCCGTCTTCCTCTTTTATGTGAAAGACCTATTTGTTTTTCAGAGCTTTACGGTATGGTGGAAGTGGAACCAAGTCCCAAGTCTGATTCATGTTTAAAGACTCCATTTCATCTTGCATTGCATCCAACCAAAACATCGAATTAACATCAGCACACGCTTGTTTACATGTTTGTGGCTCTGCCTGATCAGAACACAAAGAAAATAATAATTCATAGTCATCAAATCTTCTTGGACGTTTCCTCTCTCAGGTAGACCTCCTCAACTGGACATTTTGATTTGCATCAATATCAGTAGCCTCTGTGTTTACAACCTTTGTATGAGGTATGATAGGTGTCTCACCAAAATTCTGTCTTGCCTCACGTGGAGGACACTCTTCTTCTCCTATATTTTCTGTCGCATGTGGATTTTGGACTGTTCGTGCTCCTTGGTTGGGAGTTAGTGTAGGGTGTTGTTTCTGCAGAGTATACTGCTCACGTGTATGCTGGGTTTGACGAGGCAGCAGTGCATGCTGGGGTTGATTCTGCAGAGGTTGGTCTACATGTGAAGGAGAAGTAGTCCACGACAGAGGGTTCGACGCTTGGGAGAACATGGGAAGCGGTATTGAGGGGGAAGACTCCCACGTAGCAGTGGAGAGTATGATATGAGGCGCGGGTGGAGGAATATGCAGGGACTGATGTGCAGTTAGAGCAGTCTGCTCTTTGGCAGCGCCAAAATCAGGCCCATGTTGCCCTGCTCGCGTGGGAATCAGAGGATTTATTGTAGAATGCAGAGGCTGCTGCGTAGGAAACAGGGATGTTGCCAGCAACTCTCCTTCTTGATTGCTTTGGTAAGGGGTAGGCTGCTTAGATGCAAGGGTGTTATAAAATAGTGGTTGTGTGCTAACCATAGGTGGTGTGGGAGACATAAGGGGTTGCTGTGGTATTGGGCAAAGTAGAGAATTTTCTAAAGAAGTGTGTTAAGCCATGCTAGAGGGGATGAATGTTGAGGGATGGAATGTAACCTGGGGTACATTCTTCCTCTGAATCCCATTATCAGGAAGATTATACTGAATAAAATTATCAGAAGAAGAGTTCTGAGATTTCAAACCGGAGAATGATTTTTCATTAAATACAACATCCCGGCTCCGTATCACTTTCTTAGTTATTGAATCCCATAGACGATAACCAAACTATCCTCACCATACCCCAAAAAAAGCATCTCTTGGATTTAAAATCCAATTTCGTTCTTTGCTCTTTATTAATGTGAGCATATGCATCGCATCCAAAAACACACAAATGAGAAAAAGAAATTCTCTTACCAGCCCACCTCTCTTCCGGAATGTCAAAATCAAGACGTGACGAAGGAGCTCGATTTATTAAATAAACCGCTGTATTACATGCCTCTGCCTAGAATTCCTTCCCCAAACTGACATTAGACAACATACACCGAGCTCTTTCCAAAATAGTTCTATTCAACCTCTCTGCTGCACCATTTTATTGAGGTATATACGAGACTATTTTAATCCTCCGAATACCATGATCTGCACAAAATTGATCAAACTGTGAAGAGCAAAACTCACCACCATTGTCCGTTAGTAGACATTTAATCTTTCTTCCAATCAGATTTTCCACCTTAGCCTTAAAGCTTTTAAATTTTGAAAAAAATTCTAATTTCTTATTCAGCATGTAAATCCAAACTTTGCGAGTGCAATCATCAAGAAATGTGACAAAATAATTAGCACCATCGATAGAAGTTACCTCCGTAGGACCGAAAACATCAGAATGAATGAGCTCTAATGGAGATGATTGCTTCTCATGACCCGTCCTTATGAAGCTGGTGCGATTTTGTTTGCTATAAAGGCAATGCTCACACAATGTCAAATCAACCGATTTTAGACCCAGAAGTTGGTCACTTCGAAGCATAACTTCAAGACCTGTTTTGCTCATATGACCGAGCCTCTTATGCCAAAGTTCGGCATTGCTATCCGCAACCGCCATGGCTGCTCCCACTTCACCATTACACTCTAGTGTGTATAAACTTCTAGTTTTCTGCCCTTTTGCTAAAATCAATTGACCTTTGGACACTTTCCAAGAAGCTAAATCAAAACTAACATTGCAGCCTTGTGTATATAACTGACTAACAGAAATCAGATTACGCTTGAGTGTAGGAACATGCCTAACATCTTTTAAAATCCATTTGCTTCCATTTTTCAGCGACAATAAAATATCCCCTTTTCCCATTATATCACATTCTTTATTATCCCCAAGAAACACTTTACCAAACATACCTTCATGGTAATTTGTGAAGGCACTCCGACATGGAGTTGCATGAAAGGAGGCACCGAAATCGAGAACCCACGAACTTTAATCCGTGTCACCGGCTGCAAGTACCAAGGCTCCATCAATTGGAGCATTAACACCAGAATTAATAACATTATTTTGAGCCCTTTTATAGTTCCAACATTGCTTCTTTGTGTGCCCAGATTTTCCACAAAACCAACATGTGCCATTTCTTCCTCTCGATTTCGAGTGATGACTCGATCTGCCTCTTCCGTTGTTATTATTATTATTATTATTTCTTCCTCTCTCACGACTTCTCCCTCTATTGCTTCTGCTCACAGCTGTTAGAGCATCTCCGGAAGAGGGTTCTTGTTGCTTCCTTCGCATGTCTTCACTGAGTAATGTGGCTGCGACTTCATCAAATTTCAGCTTGCTCTTGGCTGGAACTGAAGTGCTCGCAGCCATTACAACTCCTTCCCAGCTGTTCGGAAGCGAGCATAATAATAATATTGCCTTTATTTCATCATCTAATGCAATTCCAACCGAAATCAGCTGAGTGACAAGAGTATTGAACTCGTTGAGATGATTCGATATCAGTCCTCCTTCTTTCATTTTCAGATTATATAATTTCTTGATGATGAATACTTTGTTCGGTGCTGAAGCTATCTCATATAGTGAAGATAACTTATCTCACAGTTCTTTCGTGCTCTTCTCAGTCGAAACATTGAAGAGCACGTTACTGGATAAAGATAAGAAAATCGTTGCCTTTGCTTTCTGATTGATCTTCTCCCAATCTTCATCTGACATCGAACCCTTTCCTTTTGTTTTTCCAAGTAATGCTAGTTGCAAATCCTGCTTAATAAGCAGAGATTCAATCTGAACTTTCCATAATCCAAAGTTCTGCCCTGAAAACTTCTCAATCTTCCATTTATCTGCTTTATCCATGGTGCCTGCAAAACCTCACCGATTTCTAGAAAAATCAAACAAGCTTAACCAGTTCTGATACCAATTGTTGAAAATAAATTGCAGACCCAAAACTAATTAGAGAACTGAAAACAGAATGGAAAGATAAAAGATAAAAATACACAAACAAGAGACACAATGTTTATAGTGGTTCATCCAGCTATTCTGGATTACATCCACTTTGCAAGCAGGGCCAATATCTCTTATTGAAAATAAGTCTGTTACAATACAGCAGCAACTCTCAGCTCATAGCATTTTAACATTACATGGTCAAACATCTACGGAAGTCAGAGAATAAGTGGTTACAATAGCAGGTGAAGATTGGGCTTCACCCACTGCCGTAGCCGTTACAAGGCATAGGCGTTACATAATTGATAACCTAGACCAAAAGAATGCTGACATTGAAGGTTATCACAAGCAATAACAGTAACTCTCAACATAAAAGATGAAAAGTTATAAAACAATAAAAGGAATAGAAACATAATGCCATTACTCCTAAATGATGGGCTGTCATCTGTAGACGCTGAAAACACAACGTACATGTGGCCTTCAATAATATAGTCCAAATTCATTTTTATCTTCTGGGACAGCAGGGCATTCTGCAGCCTCGCCTGTCTGATTGCTGCTTGGATTATGCCCAATCTTGAGATTGATGGGCGTCAAAATATTCCATTTCTGATACAGATTAACTATAAATGCATATTTACATGGACACAACTAAAAATATAGTAGATGCTGGATAATACATACACATCCTCTTCTATGTATAACTTTTACAGAAAACTCGCAATTTTCGACCGAAACTACATTTACAACGCAGCCTTGATAATATTTTTGTTGTCGACGAAAGCAAAATAGTTGAATGGAAGCACCCCACCTGCATCATTTAGAAGTAGCAGCAGACGATTTCAAGTATGCAATGTCAATGTAAGAATTCTTAATAGCCGAGGTTTCAAGAAGATTTCCAGGCAAAGTACCCTCACCGCAAAGAATCTGCAATACCTGTTTCATGCTAGGCCTCTCCTGTGGATCAGGATTTGAACACACAAGCCCCAATGCAAGCACAATTTCAGCCTCGCCCTTATCATAATTTTCCCCAAGCCTCTGATCAACAACATCCGGTAACCTTCCATTTGCATAAAAATCCCAAACCCACTGAACCAAAATCATACCTTGGGCATCTACAGGTTTACTTCCGCAGGCAACCTCCAGCAGAAGAGCCCCAAAGCTGAACACATCTGTTAAAGGAGAAGCCTTTCCAGAATGAATAAGCTCTGGCGCTATGTACCCCAGCGTGCCCACCACGTGAGTAGTTTGGGGTTTTTCACTGTGGTCATATAATCTTGCCAAGCCAAAGTCCCCCACACAGCCGTTCAGATCACAGTCCAATAATATATTGCCGGATTTAATGTCCCTGTGTACCACACATTTTTCCCACTGCTCGTGCAAGTTCAGCAGCCCGGTGGCTACGTCTGTGAGGATTTTGTATCTTTGATCCCATGTGAGATTCAATTCTGGACTGAACAGATTTCTGTGAAGGCTGCCGTCTACGACATGTAGTCGTAGACAATGAAGAGGCGGTTGTTTTTTCTGCCCCAGCCCCTGAGGCGTACAAGATTCCGGTGCTGCAGCCGCCCAAGGCTGGATATTTCTGCCATGAATTCCTGCATTCCCTCTGTGAAATCTTTTGTGTTGCATTTCACAGCGATTTCTTCGCCGGAAGGCAGAGTGCCCCTGTATACACGCCCAAAGCCCCCGTAGCCCAGAAGATTCTCGTCCCTGAAACCCTGCAGTCAAACAAAGTAAATTTTTTGATCTAAAAGAATACCATTGAAGCTTGGCGCAATGTTTGGTGAGAAAATGGCGTTTCTATTGAAATGAAGATCAAGTATGGGAAGAGTTTCACTTTCGAAGTTACTGGAAAATCATTTATAAATTAATAGTTGTTTATTTTTGGGGATAAATTAGTAAATAAATCAAATTTGTATGATTATTGGGATATTTGTGTAAAAGAGTGCATAATTATAGGGTATTTGTACAAAAGTATTCGATCAATTGCATAATTTTTTTGATTGTCAAAACAAATGGGTAGAGCAATCAATATAAGCAATTAAGTCACACACAGACAACCTAAAGAAACCTGTCAAAATTTGATATATCGTTTAGGAACTGTGGGTGGCAAAGTTAGCTATAGTGACTACTAATACACTTCCTCTAATTATATATAAGAAACAAGAAACAAAATGATTGTATGTATAAAGGAATTTAATTAATTAAACATGTAAAAAAAAGTTTGGATTGTATTGAGGTAAATAAAATTGAAGTTGTTGAATTTATTTTGAATGCAACAAGATATATATATTTTTATTACCTTTGTGGCAAGTTTGAGTTTTCGATAGTTAAATCTTTGTGGCCAATACTGCGATTCCCAGTTTTCATAGAATTCTATATAGTCCATCCTTTTCAACCAATAAAATGCGCTCAGAATGAGTCCTATGATAGAAGCTATTGAGCATATTATAGTAATAGATATGAACTTTGTAGATTTGTAGAACTTGGGGATTTTGATGTAGAAGGAAGGGAGATGCAAAATGTCTATATCTTGAGCCTTATTGTTGTCAGTTGCGAAGCTCCATGCCAAAACGTAATGATCCTCAACCAAAGGCCAAACACCTGTTGATACAACATAACTCATTTTTTATCCCCCAAAAGTTACATGAATAGAAAAAACCTTTTAAAAGTTCAAATTCAAATATAATTTGTGCAATTTTTTTTCAATTGGATCCGATAATTACTATCTAATCTATAAAAAATTACATCACAAACCACTTAACCATGAAAGTAATCTTTGTTTTAAGAAATATCAAAATTATGTCGCTCTCTATAAGATAAAATCTCTTTAAAATTTTCTAGTAAATATTTGCTAATTCTAGTAGTTAGGCATGTCAATAAATTGTGAGAGTTCAAAATTTAAATGGATAGGAGTAAAAAGTTTTAACGGGAAGCTAACGGGAAGCTTTTTAGCATCCTTCAAGGGTGTGGTAAAAGTGTTAGGTACATGTGGATTTAATAGATATGTTATCGAACACACAATTCATGTCAAAGGTTTCAACTGTTAATATGTCTCAATTAGAACATGCCATGGAATAAGATTATTGCTCAATATACTTCAATGTCAGATGGATTTATTGTGAAAATATTATAGACCTAAAAAATAGATACTTGTGTGTGCATAGTTAAATTCATTAACCATTATTAGAAAGAAAATTGAAATAACTATAGAAAATGAGAAGGTAGATAATATTTGACCCATACTAATTTATGGATGCACCTTTAAGTTTCATGGCTACCACAAAATAAATTTTGGCAGGGATCTCATAATGAGGTCCTTTTAAGCACAATACCTAGTTGTAAAGTAATTCATGGTAGTGTTTTATGCATGTAATTAAAATTTGGACAAATGAACTAAGTCAACAATATAAATAAGATGAAAAAATAATAAAGTTGAAAAAACAATCTAAACAAAATAACATAATCTTTTGATATTTCAAAATAAAATAACTCTTATAAAAATAAATTTATTCAAGACTGGTCTTTATCAACATTTTTTAGATATGTCTTGGCCTTAGGACCTAATTTGTAAGGGATAACGCCCTTGTTTTACAGCTTATTAATAAATAAAAAAATTCTAGATATATGTATTTAAACTATTATAATACTTATGATCTTCATAATTAATCATCACATGTAGGGTTGTTTAACCCCTTTTTTACAAAAAGACCTATAAATTAAAGAAGTTGACAATTGAACCTTTAGAAAGAGACTATATGAATATTATGAACTAAACATCAAATGTATCTCCCTTCGCCTAAATGATTCAATTCTCTTATATAATACCATACATCAAAATCTTTCTTGCTTAGTTATTTAGAAGCACTCTAATATTGTGTTTGCCTTTTATGCAATGAAGAAATATAATGTTTGGGCTCTAAAATACTTAAAGGGATTGATTTACTTATCTAACATACTACATCTAAATACAAAAAATGATTAGAAGTTTATTAATGAGGAGTTATCAATACATCAATCTTTTGTCAATGGGTTCTTGGTACACTTAAAGTTAAAATGTGGGTTCAAATTGAATGGTTCTTAATGAGTCCACTAGAATAAGTCTTGTTAGCTTCAAAATCATAAGGAATGAGGCTAAGATTGTACTTTGGGTAAATTTGAGAGAAGGGATACCCTAATTCCTTGACTGTTAACCAAAAAGATTTCAGCCCAAAACTGGTACTCTCATTTCAAATATAACTAAAATGGCTTTATTAATTAAAATCTCCTTGAAAGTTAAAAAACTAATCTTTTTAACAATGTGACTCTGAAAACGAAGAGAGTTCGTTTTCCCTATTCAATTTATGCCAGGATTTATTTTGTTTCACGTCACCCATTTTTCTTGACCTCTTTTGTGTGTGTAATGGACATGCAAGAAGATAGACACCGAATTTTCACAATCCTAGAGAAAGGAGGATGAAAAATCAAGGGAAAAAAGGCGCACCTGTAGATGCAGAAAACCCAACGTACATGGAGTCTTGTATAACATCACTCAAATTCAAATCTTTTCTAGAAAGCAGAGCTCTCTGCGGCCTCGCCTGCCCAACTTCTGCGATGCGTATGTCGAGCTGTTGAGAAGCGCCGTCATAGTCGATCCATGCCCTTATATTGCGCCCGCTCTTTAGAATAATAGGCGTGAATCCATTTTGATCCCAATAACCAGCAGGTGTAGCCAACGATGACTTGAAGCCGTTGCGGTCGATTGCAACTCGGTTACCGTCCTTAATATCCCACCTCTGACTTGTGCCCAACTCCACTGCAAACAGATGGTTGTACTCTTTACCATCGCTTGACACGTTGACGAGGCCCAAGTACTGACTCGCGATCGCACCGTTCAGACCCATGCTGGGTGTCATGATGAAGCACAGCCCTGACCCGCCACTCGACCGCGGTTGCGGAACAATTGCGAATATGAAGCTCGTGCTGAATGAGATTACTGAGCCCTTTCTTTTCATGGGGACGAGCTTCTCATAATAAGCGCGGCCAATGAGACGCTGGGAGTGATTTGTTAAGCGGATTGCGTTGGATTGGATTGAGGCAGCTGCGACATATTTGATTGTTGTTGTGGAGTTGAAGTGGTTGAAGAGGAAACTGGTATTCTGCTCAACACCCAGAGCTGCAGTTAAAATGAGTGAGAGGCACAGAATCTGCATCCAAGTCTGCATCTTCGCCATTGAATTGGATTTGTCTGAGCAGTGTTTCATCTTATGGGAATCGGAAACACGAGCTTTGCCTTCTTGACTTGACTGTGCAAAGTGGGTGAGGACTGAGGATTATGAGTTACGATGCTTGTGTCAAGGCCTTTGACTTTTGTGTAAGGATATTGTTCATACATTGGTCCACATACATTGGCGTGTGGGGCAACCTTTTGGTTTTGAGAGTGAAGTGAAGACTTCAAATCTATTGACTGAAAGGATGGAAACATATCGTCTACATGGCAATCTTTTTGTGGAGTGATGTATCCCAGTTTAAAGAGCATAGACTAAGCGTAAGACTATTGAGGTAGGGGAAAATATTTTATATTCGAGTGTCTAATGGATGTGATAGCAATTGTTGATTTCATATTTAGACTAGTTGATTTAATGTTCAATTTTTTTGACAACATTGCATTGATAGTTTTGACTTTAAAGTTGCTAATGCTATCATGATGACTACCCATAATTGAATAAAATGTACTTAGTTGTAAAAAGCAGCCAATCATGTGATGTCACGTCAATTACACAAGTATGGGTAATACCTTTTGCACGACCATTGGCCTCACCTTTTTTTTGGGTTGTTTTAGATACCTTGAAAAAAAGCATGGTAAAGTGGCATCGTATTTGATGACGTGGTTCTAAAACCTTAGTTATAAGGAGGGGACTTGCCAAGTAAGTTGTAAAAAATTGGGAGTAATTTGTAATTTCCACGCAAGAATTTGAGAAGTGCGATGTTAGGGTGCTCAACTAGTGGGTCCTCTCCCCTCGTTAATGTGGCGTATGTTCAATCCATTTGACATCGAAGCCTATTTCCATTCCCCTAAGTAGTCCATTCAACTGTTACAGTATCTAGTCAACCGTCAAGTTTCTACACACAAGGCAATATGTGGTTTAGATGTATACGTAAATTGTTGTAATCTATTATATAAAGGTAGAGATGCCAACATCTATGTATTTTTACTTGTTTTTACATAGGAAAAAAACTTAATGTTCCCATGAAAAAAAAACTTGGTAGGTGTCCACATAGAATTTGGTCATATAAATGTAAGAGATAATCAAGATGGTCTCTCAAGGAATATTGTTATTGCAACCAACGAATGCATGGCTATCTTCACGAGATGGTCTATTGTGGAATATTGTCATTGCAACCAACAAAGGCATGGCTATCTTCAAGATGCAATCTCATTGTTTCATCATATGCAACAAAACAAGTTTCCAATCAAATCAATTTACCTTTTCCGATGTGCTTCCAACTAGTGTGTAAATGGTAGCTTTGGAACAAGGCATAGGTATTCATAGAAGCATAAAGGATAGAGGAATATTATCAGATGTTGTAGTTGGAAATGTTATCTAGACATGTATGTAAACTGTGAAAACATAGACAAGGCACAATAATTGACTGATAAAAGGGTAAAAGTACGAAGCTGTGTCGCACTTGAGGACCTTTTTTTGTAGTTCCGGCCAAAATTCATAAGTAAATATAAGCTAACTATGTTTTATTGATGAAGAATTGGTACACATTTATACAAGGGGTTTCAGCTGAAACTAGTTCGGCCGAAACTGCCTATGTGGCAGCCAAATAGGCAAAAAATTCAGAATTACAGAACTTCTCACTTATACAACTGATTTCTCTGTCAAAACTCAACTTTCTTTAAAATCTAAAAATACCCTTTTGTAGAGCTCAGAGTCAAGATTATGGTCATATAATTTTTATAGTGTTTTGATTACATATAATATATTATAATTTGAAAATACTGTAAGTAGGTATTTTAACATTTAAGAACACGCTCGTTCGAAAAAAGAAAAAAATAGCAAATCATGTCAGAAAAATTTGAAACTTATATTTAACACTAGAGGAGAGAGTCCTCTTCAAGAATATATAATTGTTTTTTCTGAATGGTGTAGATTTTCTAGGGAAAATTAGGCGGAAGACAAAAAAATGTTGATTTTCGGTAACTTCAACTTTGAATAGTTATAACAGATAAAATATATACCGAAAACCAATCTTTCTTTTTTTCTACACTAGCTATACATGTCATCTAAAACATATTTTGAAATTAGAGGAAAACAAGATTATTTGCATTTTTTTGGGGTGGGGGAACTAGACCCTAGATTTTCAGCTATTAAAAAATGGACTTCAAAAATTTAAAAAACTATGTCAATTCTTGTTAAAATTTTTAAAAAAAATTATAGGCATAAACTTCATCCAATTTTACACATTTCATTAGTTTACATCACCTTCAAATTTAAAACACAAATGCCACTTTTATGTTATTAAAGTTGAATAGTTTGCATGTTGTGGACCTTTTCCTTTATAAAAGTGTGACACAGGTTTGTACTTTTACCTAGAATAGCTCAAATAAATATGGTCTCATGGATTGTCAAGATTGCAGGATATGTATACTATGGAAGTGAAGACAAGTTTCATGAAATGTTTTATAATGCCCGCATTGTAGATCATTCACAAAACTAATTTCTAAAGATGTTTTAGGAACTCTCAAACAAATGCAATGGGTAAGTGTAAAGCTAGACTCTGGAACCTTCGGTAGCATCCACCTAGCTTCTATGAAAATGGGACTCTTTGGAACATAGTATCGAGATCCATCAAAACATAAAGAATAGAACATTTTTTTTAGATTTTATAGTCATAACTACTCTACTAAACACGTTTTTAGTATCGAGATCCATCAAATTAGCAACTTGAGTTTTTAAAATAGGGCCTTTTTATTGTTTTCCATCAAGTAGCCCATCTAGTTTCCATCTCGCAGTCTTTTCATTTATAAATTGAATTGTTTGTAAATCAACTAATTTCTTATTTTGCTATCATTTCTTATATGAGTCTCATTTAGATTAAGAATTTAGTTGAAGTAAGACATGCAAAGAAATCTGACTAGAAATTAAATTAATTTTCTATTTATTTGGTAGATAATTTTTGTGTTTCAGTTAATTTAAATGAACTCATGTTAAGAGCTAACAATAATTTTTTTAATCTATTTTTTAGAAGATGAGATGTCACACAACAATGAATTAATTCAAGAACAATGACAAATGATATTTCTAGTTGAACTTGATACTATTACTCTTATGAGGAAAGGGTCATGGATGAGATGCATGTTCTTTCAGGAAATTTTCCCATGAAATACACTAAAAAATTATATTAAAATTAAAAATTTAACTAACCTCAACCAAGCCACTACTTTACATCCACTAATGCCTAATGTTCAATCCCTCAAAAAGTCCTGTAATTTTTTTACTATGCCTAATATAAAAAATAAATAATATAGACTACAACAATTTTGTAAGTATATTCATTAAAAAAAATAAAAACAATAATATACAACCAAATAAATAACCCTAATTTTTAAATATTTTTTTACAAAAAAAATAAGTTAAGAAAAAAAGTCATAATGAAATCCTAATTGTACTATTGCTAAACATACATTGTATCTGAAATAAAATTTTAATTATTCAAATTAATGATATAAAAAGTTACATTAACATTGTTAAAAGTGTAAAATAATATTGATGAGAAACAATCTTTGAACCTTGATAAAAAAATTGAAAGAATTTTCTTGATGAGTCAAGATATCTCTTCAATACTTTATACAACATACAAATATGCATATAAACCAATTCTATACAAACGTAAGATTTCAACCCACCCTATCTCATGATGTGCCCTATATTCTTTTTCAAATATTCTTCAACTTTTTCTAACCTCTCTTCTCCTCTCCATGACCTCATTTATTTTTTCCTTCCACTTCACATGCTCTTCTTTCCTCCAACTGTTCACTTTGCCTCCAACTTCCATTTCTTTATACCATCACAACATCCGCTCAAGTTCTAATGCCTTTTACTCTATTTTCTTTATAATGCCTTTTACTCTATATTTTCACTATCCTTATATGACTTTCTTACACTCCTATGCATCACTTCTTTGTTATCTTTCTTCTTATTTTAAGAGACTATTTGTTTTTACTTTACCACGTGCATCTATGGAAGGAGAAGCCTTTCCAGAATGAATAAGCTCTGGCGCTATGTACCCCACTGTGCCCACCACATGACTTGTTTGGGGTTTTTCACTTTGGTCATATAGCCTCGCCAAGCGAAAATCCCCCACGCGGCCGTTAAGATTATTTTAACAATATTTTCTTGTAGTTACACTCTTACAATTAAATTTTGATTATAAAAAAAAGAATATAAATTATGTTTATATGCATATTCAGTGAGACAATAAATTGCGACTTCTGAAATATAGATTACTAAAAAACGATTAGTTTTTTTTAAGAATTTTCATTTAAGATCAATCCAAGGTAAAGTGTAGTGGCGTGAGTGTGCTAAATAAAATTCTTACCTTTAAACTTTGATTCAACAATCATTCACCTTATTTTTCAAACATCTTGTATCTAAATTTATTCTTTAAAAAGGAAAACACACACACTCACACACACAATTGAGGGTGGAGTGTAATGGTGTGGGTGTTGAAAAAATCTCCGCTATACACTTTGATTCTACAAACATTTACCCTATTTTTGAAACATCATGTATCCAAAGTTATTCTTTAAAAAAACTACATGCATACGTGCACACAATGTAATTAAATAAAAAAGATATGAATTAAAATTAAATATAAAAAATATGAAGTAAATAAAATTCTTAAATAAGAGAAAATTAAGAAATAAAAAATTTAATAAATTAAATAAAATTACAATTATATATTTAAATTAAATCTATTCTTTAAATTATAAAAAGTCAACAATGTAAATAAAATTAAATAATTTTTAAATTATTATAAAGTAAAATAAAATAAAAAATCTAAATAAAGTAATATAATATTTAGATATTTCTAAATAAATAAAATTATTCAAATTTGAGGATTAAAATAAAATTATTAAAATTTGATCTCTATCAATATATTTAGATAAATGTATTTAAGCAATCTATTAAAATATTGATCTTCATAATTATCACCATATTTTATCTTTATAATTATAAAATAAATTCTTTGAATAACAAATACATTTAAGAGTGTAAATTTCAGTAGAATATTCAATTATGTAGGGTTGTTTAGGCCATTTTCCTTTAAGGACCTATAAATCAAAGAAGTTCACTATTGAACCTTTACAAAGAGACTATTTATATAGTATAGACTAAACATACATTTCAAATGACACCCCTTCCCCCTAAATGATCCAATATTCTTATAGAGTATCACTCATAACCAAATCTTGATTTACTTACCCAACATCTTATAACTAAATAAAGGAGGCCGAAAAAGGATTAAGAAGTTTACAAGTGAAGAATTATTATCAAATCAATCTTTGTCAATGAGTCGTGAAGTTGAATAGTTCTTAATGAGCACATTAGAGGTAAGTCTTGTTGAGTGCAAGACTTTGACATCATAGGGGATGAGGTTGAGATCATGTTTCACACGAATTTGACAGAATGGATACCCCTTAGCCCTTGACTCTTAGTTGAACAGGTTTCAGCCTAAGACTTGAGCTCCCTTGTTAGATAGCTGAATTGACTATATAGATGAAGGCCCCTCCAACTAAAAAAATCCATCTTTTTAACTATTGAACTTATCAAAACAAATAGAACATGTTTTACATATTCAATTATTACCAGGATTTATTTTCCTTCACAACACCCATCTTTGTTTACCTCTTTAGTGTGACTAATGTACATGCAAGAAGATAGACTCTCAACTTTGATAATTTATATAGAAAAGATTGGCTTGCCCACCTAAAATCCTTTATCCAAACATAGGAGGTTGGAAAAATGATTAGATATTTTTCAATGATGAGTTATCATCAATTCAAGTTTTTGGCAATAGGTCTATGTATGTTGGTGAAGTTTAAAACTTAACTCAAGTTGAATAGTTCTTAATGAGTCTACTAGGAATAACTCTTGCTAAGAGCAAGATTTTGATATCATAAGGAATGAGGCTAAGCTGATGTTTTGGATGAATTTGATGGAATGAATATAAGTTAGTCCTTAATTCTTAACTAAAGAAGTTTCAATCTAAGACTAATGCTATCATATAGCTAAAAATGAATTATAAATGAAGATTTCTCCATCGAAAGGAAGAAATTAGTCTTAACTATTTAACTTCTGAAGACGAAGAGAACATGTTTTACTTACTCAATTTATGCCATGCCAGGATTTATTGTCCTTCAGACGCCCATTTTTCTTTAGGGCCCGTTTGTTTGGTGGAATTGACCCGAAATTGGCATAGTCAAATTCTAGAATTATCATCTTCTAAGTTTGGGTTCAAAATATAAAAAAGGAATAGGGATTTTTCAATTCTTATTTACCCCCAAACCCTCGATTTGAATCTTCCATCTAAACAGGTGGAATTGGAAAATCAATTCCAATTCCTCTAAAATGAGAATTAGGGCTAAATTAAATTGTAAACTTTTTGAAGTCCGCCTTACCTCTCAACCTATTTCATTTTTGTCTACCATGGGTTTCATTTTTATCAAATTCGTGTAACATTACAATTCCTTGATTGAAACATAGACAAAAAAAAAGAGAAAGAAAATTTATTATAATCAGTGCCACTCCAAATCATCTAGACCGTATTATCTGAGTTTCATAGTTCATTATTTTGGATATTGAGTTGGAGCTGGACAAAAAAAAAAGTGTAGTCTAAGATTAGTTTTCAAAACTTTTAAGAGGAAGGTTCCTACGCGTCCAGTTGTGGAAGTTCGGCACCAATTACACAACTCCTGGCGTTAAACACAAGTAGCAGGAGACAACTCTTAAATGTGAGTTGTGGTGATTGAGCTAACACACACTTTATTTCTTAGGAGTTTATTGTGATGTTGTGAGTCATCTCTTTGGAGTCATTTCAAAAACCTCTGGAGCCAGGCGGTTTTCACTTGAGTGTGGGTGATTGTATTTATTGATTTTAAGACAAAAGTTAAAATTCCTAAGTCATATAGGGTGTCCTAGAACAAACCCTAGCTATGAAGTTGATGCAGAGGGTTTGACTATCTAGAGTTCTTCCTCACTCCAAGCTACTCCTTGGTCTAACTCAACCATCCAATGGTTGTTCTTTTTGGATCTTCCCTCCAATAGGATCTCCAAGACCCTCTCTACCAACTTTTCTTGCAAGGTATAGTTGGTCTTTGGAAGATTCCAAAGTTTCTAGGCTTAACTAGTCCAACTAGTTAACCAAAAGCCTAGTTTCCTCAACTAGAACTCCACCTAGAATGCCAATCCTCTGCCTAGGATCTTCCCACACATTCACCAAGACTCTTAACACACTTCTTGACCCATTTTTGGTCCTTGTGCACTCATCCCAATACTTCAAGACTCTTTACCAATCCAATTGGTCATTATTTCACTAGGAGGCCTAATTGCTCAATTCCTAGTAGGTATATTTCCATCGATTTTGGCCAAATGCTCCCAAAATATCCAAATGACTCCACAAAAAAACTTGAAAATATTCAAGCCATCTCCCAACACTATCAGAATCCCAAACCCTGACCTCTGAAAGTACTCATAACACTAGTTTCTTGCAGGCCCTAGATTTTAGCCTATTAATTAGGCCTCTAGACCAGTCAACATAAATAATTCACAAAATGATCTCCAATATTTGATTCACCTCCTTCCACCTTTTAATCCTCTTAGGAGACCAACTAGGGCATCTGAAAATGTCACTAAGTCTTTCCCAAAAGGTTATGAGTGCTTACTCAAATTCTTTCTTCTCCCTATCCTGGCTCACCTGGATTCACCAGTCAGCCATAGGGCTTCCTTCTTGGCCCAAGAGATTCATTGCACAAAAAAAAAAAGGAAAACCAAAATCCTATCTATGGACTCTAACCCTACTTCCCCCATGGTTTCAATCAATTCCACCAATGGGATTTTAGGGTAGAGCCATTTCTAACTAGGTAGCACTGTATTGTCTCTGTCAGACCAGTGAACTACAAAACCTTGTAACTTTACACCTATTGAAATTCAAAGAAAACTATCTAATGCATATGAAAGAGATTTGAAATCAATCCATTTCCATGGGACTCGATCTTCTCTTCCAATCCATACATAGTCGTACAATAGCAAAGAAACAATGCAGAATGCTAGTAAGCAGTTACAGTCATCCGTACAGAGGTGTCAAAAATAAGTGTTGCAATCCAAAATCTCATTAACCATCCCAAAACATCAAATCCATGCTCATATACCAAGCATGGGGTAGTTACAGCAGTTCTAACTACATTTTGCAATTTCTTGCAAAAGTTGCTCGACCAACTTTCAAAGTTGCTAGCAACATTTTGTGTTTTGAACATTTTGACCTTGTTTGTCAACTCGATGATTGATGTTGACTTCTAAGACCCTAAATAGGATATGTAGGGTCCTAAAACACACCTCTAACCCATATTTCACTAAAATGGAAACTTTACACTATTTGAAGCTAAAATGACCCAAAACACCTAATGAGCACTAAGGCTCTTACACGCATGAAGTTAAACTATCATTGCATTCAACCCCTTGGGTATTATTCTAACACACACACAAACACCTAAAACAACCTTAAACAACACTAGAACATCAAATAGGGAGGTACCTTGCACCATACTCCCCTGGAAAAAATAACTCAAGTCCCTTGAGTTAGGAGGTCTTCAATGGTGACCCCATGTTTCAGAAAGTCCAGCTCTGTCATCCAAGTGGCCTCAGCTTCAGGTAGTCCCTGCCATTTGATGAGGTACTCCTTTTAGTTACCTTTCCTTGTCTTCTTTACCACTTTAGAATCCAGGACACTTTCCAATTGCAAGGGCTTTGGGGTAGGTAGATCTTTCACCCAATCATCATCCTCCAAATCTGTAAGTGTAGACTGACCAGTGTCTAGTGATGATCCCTTATAAGGGTACAAGTCACAAACATTGCAGATGAGTGAAATCCCAAAATCAGGAGGTAGCTCCACTTCATAGGCATTCTTGCCATACTTATGCAAAATCTTCAGCAGCCCTATCTTCGTCATGAGTAGTTTAGTAGGCTGACCCTTGGGTAGCCTTCCCTTCTTGAGATAGGCTAGTACTAGATCCCCAACCTTGAATTTCAAGTCTCTTCTGGTCTGATCAGCTTTGGATTTGTACTTCTCCACTTTCTTTTGTAAATTCTTATTGACTTGATCATGCAGTTCCTTCATTTGTTCTGCAAATGACTCTCCTTGTGCACTTCTCTTGTCCTTCAAACTAAGATCTCTCAACTAAAATATTCCTGTAGGGTTAACCCCATACACTATCTCAAAGGGGATCTTACCTGTACTCCTATTAATGTAGTCATTATAGGCAAACTCTTATTGCCCTATGATATGATCCCATGACTGTCCATGTTTTTTAGTCAAACACCTTAGCAAATTCCCAAGTGACCTGTTGACTACCTCCATTTGTCCATCTGATTGTGGATGGTAGGCTGAAGAGAAAGACAAGTTTGTTCCAAGCATCTTCCATAGGGTCCTCCAAAAGTGACCCACAAACTTACTATCTCTGTCACTTACAATATTCAGTGGTAATCCATGGATCCTCACAATGTCCCTAAAGAATAGTCCTGCAATTTGAGAAGCATCATTTGTTTTCTTGCATGGAATGAAGTGGGCCATTTTTGTAAAATGGTCCACCACCACAAATACACTATCATGACCCCTAGGTGTCTTTGGTAACCCCAAAACAAAGTCCATACTAAGACACACCCAAGGCCTTTGGGGTATGGATAGGGGTTGGTATAACCCACCATTGCTTCTCTATCCTTTTGCCCTTTGAAAAATCTGACATTGTTCTACGAATCTCCTCACATCTAATTGTAACTTAGGCCAATAGTAGTGTCTATTCACTTGCTCCAAAGTCTCATCCACTCCAAAATGACCCCCCAAGTTGCCTTGGTGTTTCTCCTTCACAATGTTTTCCCTCATTGAGCATTGAGGAATACACATAAGGTGAACTTTAAACAATAGGCCTTCCTGTAACACAAACTCACTGAGATCCACTCTGAAACCCTGCTGAAACTTCACACATGTTTCATAGGCTTCTCTAAAATCCTTGTCCTCCTTGTAGAGGTCCTTCAAATCATCCATCCCTACACTTTGCAATTGTATCTCCTGTATTGTGAGTACTCT
>MU225470.1:245740-258551 GCA_018584345.1 Thuja plicata | reverse complement strand
TGTGTAAAGTGTTATCTGTATGTGCATTTACTTTGTATCAATCTGGATTAATAAGTATAAGATAAAGATTTAAAGTTGCAGATAACTGATTCACCCCCCCCTCTCAGTTATCTCTAAAGTATTCTAATAGAAACCTAGTTGGAACTTGAAGGAAAACAAAAGGTAATCCATTTTATCTTGATCTCAATGAAAGTTCATGTTTTATTGCACAAGAAGAAGAAAGCTGGTTATGGCATAAAAGGTTGTGTCATGTGAACTTCGACAACCTGATTGGCATAAGTAAGAACAGAAGACGAAGAGGTATTCCTATTCTGAAGAAACCTGAACTAGTAATCTGCAAACAATGTCAAATTGGGAAGATGGGAAAAACAAGCTTCAAAAACAAGAACTACAATACAAAAGAAGTCTTGGAATTGGTGCATACTGACTTATGTAGACCAATTGGAATAACAAGTTACACAAGTGATAAGTACTTCATTCTATTTGTTGATGATCATTCCAGAATGATGACTGTTATGTTTCTCAAAGACAAATCAGAAGCCTTTTAGAAGTTCAAATGGTACCTAGCCAAAGTTGAAAAAGAAATAGGAAAGAAACTTAAATGCTTAAGATCTGACAGAGGAGGAGAGTTCATTTATAATGATTTCAATGAGTTCTGCAATGAAAGAGGAATCAAAAGACAGGTATCTGCCCCAGGTGCACCACAACAGAATGATATAGTAGAAAGAAGGAACTAATCCATTATGGATTGTGAAAGAACCTTGATGATTGAGAAGGATGTTGCTACCAAATACTGGAAGGAAGCCATTAGCACTGCAATTCACACCTTGAACTGAGTTCAAATGAAGAAAGGTACTGAGAAGACACCTTTTGAATTATGGTATGACTATATACCTAATGTTTGTTATTTCAAAGTATTTGGAAGTAGATTAAATACATCTTGAAAGAATCAAGAAATGGAAAATTTGATGTAAAAAGTGATGAAGGTATATTCCTAGGCTACTCCAGCAAATGCAAAGCATATAAATGTTTAAATCTTAATACTCATAAAGTCATAGAAAGTGTGCATGTAAAGATTGATGAGTTTATAGAGAAAAATGAAAAACAAAGAAGTAAAGAGGCTGAAGACTACATAAAATTTGGGTATTATGAACCTAATACTATACCTAAGATACAGGAAATGGTGCTTGGACAACAACCATGTCAACCAAAAAATTCCTCTGCACAAACCTTGTTGCAACCAGTGATGCTAACTAAAGAAACTGAGTCAAAACTAGAGGGAGTCGAGTCTCAGACTAAAGAAACTGAGTCATAGACAGAGGAACCCGAGTCACAGACAAAGGTACCCTAGTCACAGACAGATACAACTGAGTCTCTGACAGTGCAAACTGAGTTTCAGACATAAGAGCATGACATAATATTTGAGCATCGTGAACATAGTGGTGTAAACCCACAATCAAGGATGAAGGATCTTGTACTTTATAAATATGTTAGAAGGTATCATGCACCTCAAAAAATAATTGGAGATAAGACAAAAGGTGTAATGACAAGGAGCAAGATAAAAGGTAAATGTTTACTTAGTGAAATTGAACCTAGAACTGTGAAAGATGCATTGAATGATGAGAAATTGATTGAAGCAATGAATGAAGAAATTGAGTAGATAGAAAAGAAAAAAACTTGGAAACTTGTACCTAGACCAAAATTCAAGAATGTAATTGGTACTAAGTGGGTTTTCAGAATGAAGATGAAGGTGAAGTTTCCAGAAACAAAGCCAGACTAGTATGTAAAGGATCTTCTCAAGAAGAGGGCATTGACTATGGAGAAACCTTTTCTCCTGTTGCAAGACTTGAAGGAGGCAGAACTCTTCGGGCATATGCTGCACATAAAGGATTCAAAGTATATTAAATGGAAGTAAAATATGCATTCTTGAATGGAATTATTGAAGAGGAATTCTACATTGAGCAACCTGAAGGTTTTGTAGAACCTAACAAAAGGAATATGGTTTACAAATTGCACAAAGAATTGTATGGACTGAAACAAGCTTCGAGATCCTGGTATGAAAGACTGCATGGTTACTTGATAAGTATTGGATTTTAGACAACTAATGACAATAGTAGCTTGTACATAAAAGAAGGACCTCATAACAAGATACTATTAGCAGAAATATTTGTTGATGACATATTGTTCACTGGATATGATGACTTATGCAGAGTATTCTCAGAATCTATGAGTAAGGAATTTGAGATGTCTATGTTTGGTGAAATCAAAGTTTTTGTTGGCTTACAATTTTATCAGATGAAGGATGGTATCTACATTACTCAGTCTAAGTACATAAAAGAAATACTAAAGAAATCTGGGATGGAAGACTCTAGACTAGTTGGAACACCTATGCCTACTAGACATAAGCTATCTAAGGATGATGATTCAAAGGAGGTAAATCAGACTACATACATATCCATGATTGGAAAACTTCAATATGTTGTTCACACTAGACCTGATATTGCATTAGCATTCAATATTGTGGCAAGGTTTTTAGCTAATCCTAGAGAGAATCATTTGATGGCTATCACAAAAATTCTGAGATATCTTAAGGGTACTAAAGATTATGGATTATGGTATAAGAAAGGACGAAAATTTGATTTGAAGACCTTTACAAATGTTGATTGGGCAGAAAGTGTTGATGACTGAAAGAAAACAAGTGGTGGAGCACTATTTCTTGGAAAGAGGTTAGTCTCCTAGACAAGCAAGAAACAAAACTACATTTCTCAATCTACAACAAAAGCAAAATATGTTGCTGCAGCAGTGAATTGTTCAAACATCATATGGTTCAAACAATTGTTGTCAGGTATGAAGGTGGAAATCACAGAACCTATCATTATCTGCTATGACAACACCAATACTATTAACATTTAAAAGAACCCTGTGATGCATACCAAGACTAAACATATTGCAATAAAATATCATTTCTTAAGGGAATTGATTCAGAACAAAGAAGTAAGATTGGAATATGTGAATACCAAAGAATAAATTGCAGACGTATTCACAAAACCGCTACCTAAGGATGCATTTTTGTATCTTAGAGGAAAGCTAGGGGTAATTCCCCTAACTGAGGCTCACTAAAACACAATTTAGTGATGCATCAATTGAGCTACAGAACTGACTTAACATGTTGATACAGATATTTAGAGCTTATTGCATATGAATCAATACAGACATGTACATTACAATTTCATTGGATACATCAGTTGGTGTCTTTGGCATTGGTTGTCAAAGAGGAAGAGATTATTGTATGTCATAATAACTCATGATGGAGGGATAGATTACTACATGATCAGAGAAAGAGGGAGAGATTACTGATGGAGAGATTGATGACAGAGGGAGAACTTTATCAGAGACAGAGATTAATGTAAGAGGGAGAAATCTTTATTTCAGTGTTTGAGGGAGTTTTGGATGAGATTCATAATGAATCTAAAGACATTAATACAATTGGATGAGAATCAAAATGAACCTAAGGACATTAAAAATATTTCGTTCTTATGTCTTCTGCTCTATAATTCTATGTTTTATGACATGTGTTGCCATCAATGCCAAAGAGGGAGATTGTTGATGACAATTATTCAATTGTGTATTGTCATTGATGTTTACACAAGTATAGTGATGTTTACACAAATGCCAAATCCTATCCAAGCACAGCCAGTGTCTATTGAGCTCTCTCAGGCATTGAAGATGACCACAGTGTTTTTCAGTTCTAACCAAGTTCACTCGGGCATTACAGTGTTGGTCGGGCATTGAAGGATTTCAGTATTGATTGAGCGAATTGTGAGGGTCAACCGACTAACAGTGGATTATATTTTATGGATAATTAGTTATATGCAGCTGACAAATATGATTTTTATTATTTATTTGGAAGGATATCAAGTCTGACTTGACAAGGCTTAACATATATATGTAAGGTCAAGTTTGGATTGAATTGTGTGAGATAATAGTAGTGATGTGGAAATTGCATGTGAAGTGTGATATGAAGAGTGAAGGTGAAATCATAAATGATTATTATTGAAGACATAATACAAAGGACTGCAATAGAATATCTGATTAGTGAGGATCAAGTACTTAATCTAGAACAGAGATATGAATCAACAAGGACAGTTGCTTATCAAAATAGGTTAATTCATTGTTACTCTCTAACAATTGTAGCATTGATAAAATATCTTTACAAAGTAGACTTAACAGTCTTTTGTAAATCCTCTAACAAGGTGACATTTCTACATTGAAGTGTTTAAAGACCTTTCACAAGGACACTCCTTACAGGGTGATTAAATCCTCTAACTAGGTCACACCTAACAGTGTGTTATTGTAACCTTTAACAGGGTAGGCTCCTAAGAGGGCTCACTTTAGAAGAGTGAAAAACAGTGACTAGTTACTATTAGTGGTTTTTCCCATATTGGGTTTCCATGTTGAACATTGGTTTTATCTATGTATATTTCATTTTGTTTATGGTTTATGTTTCTGCAATTAATTACTAAAAATAATCACAGTTAATATCTTAAGATTTTCTATGTTAACCGAGTGACAGTGAAATATCTATGTTAACTGAGCAACAGTGACAGATTTGTTTAAGACATCTAAGGGACTTGGATTTGTTTTTGTGGTAATTGATTCACCCCTCCCCTCTTAGTTACTCAACTCATTTCCAACAATTGGTATCAGAGCTGCAAGTGCTTACAGGGAAGGTTTAAAGTCCTAAGCTAAAGATCAGAGATATCTTATAGAAGGGGGATCCCTAAGCTCAACAAGGAAAACTTCGATGCATGGAAAGATCTGAGGAGGCTACATCTATCTACTATTGTAGATACTAGTTTGCAATTCCTAGATCACAAGTATGTGGAACCACCAAGACCTATGTATGTGGATCAGATGATGGAAATGAAGTATCATAACATAATGATGATTGATATAGCCTCTGCACTCAGCTATTCCGAATTTGATGAAGTCAAGAACTACCCTACTACCTTTGATATGTGGAACACGCTACATGATATCTATGGAGGAGATGCAAATGTAAAGAGAGCCAAAGCAGAAAGTTTCAGAGGTCAATTTTATATGATGAAAATGAAAGAAGGAGAGGACATTACAAGATACAGTGAAAGAATCAAGAAAAGTGTTAGTGCCATTAGAGATACCGATGGAGTAATTGAAGACACAATAGTGGTTAGCAAGGTATTAATAACTTTACTTCCTATCTATGCAATTAGAGTTTCAGCTATTTAAGAGATGAGATGCAGTAATGGTATAACTCTAGATGGATTGATTGGAAGATTATTAGCTTTTGAGTTGGATAAATTTGATTATTGTTCTCCTAATCCTAGCAATATCGAATCAACATTCAAAGCTAAATTAAACACTAGTAAATTTTTGCATATTTTTGACGCGAGTTCGTCGATTTTTTGATATAGATTAGTTGACCAAACAACCACTATTATCATTGGAGTTTTTTTGTCGAAACTTGCCACATTTGGTATATTTTTCGTAAGACCAATGACATAAAGGTTGGAAAGGAGGGCTGTAATAGAGATGTTGTGTGTGCCTTTCACCCTGATCCCTTTTCATAGTATGTCTGTTTTGTGATGACTCTACGACGAGAATCCTATACAAATGACAAATCGATCGATGAAAGGGTGTTGAAACATTGATTGCAATTCGTCGATCAATTCATCATTTGTATAGGATTCTCGTCGACTGTCACTGTAACGAAGGTCAAAAAATTGACTCTATTTTAAAAATAAAAATAAAAATTAGTTCACCCTATTAGTGCTCTAAAATATAAAATTACTCTCAAATGTCAAATCCACTTCAGGTTAATGACTCTCAATGTCAAATTACTTTGTTAATATCTTATGTCAATGTCTCTGGTTATCTATCAATCAGGTCAACAAAAAAATAAAAAACTTGCTAATAAAGTCTTGACTATACCTTCATATTATTCTATTGTAGTTGTCCCAACTTCCATAATACATTGTTCTTTTCATATCATATACCACCATGCTCAAGGATTGATATCATTTTGGAGATTTAAATGCAGTGTTTCATTTGAGTTTTGTTGAGGACAAGTCTGCACAACATCCATAGTTCTTAGAGAGGTAACATTAAACATATTGAATTTTTTGAGAGTTAGTTACCATGATTGTTTTCCCATTTGCATCGTAATAAGCATTGTCCCTCTATAATTTGAATAACAGTTTGAGTTTATTTAAAACACTAAACATTCGATGGACTCAAAGGCCTAGAATCCATGGGATGTAACTTACCTAACATTTTAATATAATCCTTTAATGAAGAATATGCATAAAATTGGAGGAAAAAGGTGATTACAGTCAACACATGAAGAAATTGCAATGAATTTAATGGTACAGGTATAACAGAAGATGATCTAGTAAAGTGAGGGGTGTGTTTTATGTTTTGGGATGTCTTATAATGTTTATTTATTGGTGAATCAAGTTCCATTATGGTCCTAAAGTGGTTGAAGATGAGACATTGAAGAGGCCCTAGAAACAAGAGTCTAAATGGCTTTCAACACAGTACACTTGAAACCCTAAATCTCTAAATCCTCTAAATATTCTTATAGCATTCATAAAATTTCCAAAAAATTTGCAAAAAAAATTATTACCTTACCCATATGTCTATGACGAAGAAGCAACATGAAATACCCTTTGTGTTGGCACTCAAATCAACTTCAAGGCCGATTACCGATCAATAAACCTACAAATGCAACACATGTACACTTGTTTGTGGATTCACAAAGTGGGGTTGGAAGTTCCCAACAAAGCTTGGCATGATCCTTGTTCTTGCTATCTTCACTATGACATTAGAGAACATGAAAAAAATTCTTCCTTCTACAATCTTGTTCAAGGTGGTGTAACCTTGCATGGCCAATATACTTCATGGCATGGATGTTTAAATTAGAATAGATTTGCATTGAAGTGGTTATGTGCATATACAAAGGCAGTGGAGGGTCAACAATCTCAGAAAATAAACATGCATGTAGGAAAATCATGCAAATAGAGCCATGGGAGTAGCAACAGACATTTTAGCCACACAAGGGGAGCAACATCAGACCCATTGAAACTATTTAATTGGACTAATTGCAATTTATAAAGAGGAGGGCGATCACTCATATATCCTCTCTTGTAATTTTGAACCAACACCTTCTTCATAGTGAAACCAATGGAAGCTTGCATATACTTCTTTTTTGCTACTTCTAACTCTAACTCCACCTCATGTGTTGTATTTATATGTACCTTTCAATTCAAAAAGTAAATTCCTTGGTTAAAGTATTAAGTTAAAAATGAATGATTAAGCAAAGTATAGTGATTAAAATTGAAGACTATAATTTACAATTTACAGTGAATCCTATACAAATGAGTAATCACAATTGAATTACAAACAATAAATAGGAAATCCTGTATATGAAACTCCACAATAATTAGGCATACAAAGGAAAAATTCCCAAACTAGTTAAATTCAATAACATCAGGTTCTGGAAGACAATAATGAGAATTTGTTAACTAGTGTACACTCCATGATCCATGATAAGGCTAAATTATTGCCTTTGTTTTGTATAATTTTAATACTCTGTTCTAGTTTTTGTTAAAACATTTGAGAGTCTAACCAGCCAAAAACTTGTGATAAAGTCCAGAAAGAACTGATGAACCATGGGTAGATGTTTGTGACATATTTTGCTAATATTATACATATAGTGCAGTATTTCATAAAACCATTAGAATCTATGTTCTAATATCTAGATATTTAATTTGATTAAGCTTGTTGCATGAATATTTCCGTATCATAACTAACTTGACAGGAGAGAAAGCGGCTGGAGAGTGGTCGAGAGAATTCATGGAGGACTGTTGAGGACCAGCTACAACAGAGTGATCATTATAGCACCAGGAAACATGGCTGCTACAATGGAGCCATTATTCCAGGACACGGGGATGTAGTGTGCCTATATTCCCTCTACACTTCATTATGTTGAATTGGTCACCTGAGCTTTACTACCCACGCCGCGGGCTGTTGTTCTTCCATCTTCTTCTCCGACATGTTTTTAGCAAGATAGTTTCTTTTCTATTTTTGTAATAAATTTTTGATCCTCTATTTATATAAGGATTGGACCGATAGTTTGAGTTAGCTAGGAGGAAAATGAAAGATAGAAGTTTTTGAAAGGAAACTGTTGTATCTTGCAGCAATCTATTTTCAAGTTCCATGTCTTGTTTTTATGTAATGAGTTTTTGAAATGCAATGAAATAGTTCTTGGTTTACATTCTGTGTTCATAGTTTAGCAAAAACCAACCAAGGGGGCCCACTTGGGAGGTGGAATGGGTTAGAATAGAATAGATTTCATTTCCAACATTTCCAGCATTTCTAGTATTTCAGATAGAAGTTACAATTTCTTCCTGCAGCATCGCAACTTGTGAGTGTTCCTGCAACATCTGCAAGAATAGTAATAATGGATGTTTTAGGTTGAAATCATAGGTTTCAGTAGATTTGCAGTTTATAGCATTCATTCCAGTAAGAAGATAAATGTATTATTTTCCTGCAGCACTAGTGTAGGTTTCTTTTATGCATTTTTACCTTCCTGCAGCATAAGCAAAATGACTCCTTAAGGAACCTAGTGCACATATCGTGTCGACCATTTCAAGTATACATCCCTGGGTTGACAAGTTAAATGCACCTCATAACGGGAAAATTAGTCCTTAGATTGAATGTACCATTCCTAAGAAAGGCCTTGAGCATGATTATTATACACCTATTGTGAGGCGGTTGATTTTTGGCGCCGTTGCTAGGGATGGTGTTAAGCTAGGAACATTTTTGAGTCATTTTTCATTCCTAGATTAGTTTTTAGATTTGTCTTTCTAAAAATTGCTTCACAAGTGTGAAGAATTCAATTGCATGCATCGAAGAGAAAGCGACAAGATGAATATGGCAGATTTATCCCAGCAGAGCCTGCTAATTTGAACGAGGAAGTTGAAGAAGTTGAGTTTTCCTTTAAGGATGCAAGCCCCAACTTTCCTATAGCATCTTCCTCCAGAGAAGAACCATTTGATGTAAGTGGCTTCTGACCTTTTGCAGAAATCTTGGCCAGCTTCCTAGATAATTCCAGCCCAAATCCACCTAACATTAACAATCTAGTAGCCAATGCTCCTTTCCAGCAGCAACCCCATAATCAAATACCTCCAGTAATGGCACATCCTACTTTCCCATTTCCTCTCCCAAGCCTTATAAACAATTCTAATCTCAAGAATATACCCACAGCTGCTCTTCCAAAGTTTTATGGACTTATAACTGAGGATCCTGACACTTTCTTGTTTGAGTTTGACATACTGTGTCGAAGTTTTGACTATAATACTGATGCCCATAAGCTCAAGTTGTTTTCAGCAACACTGAAAGAGTCAACATTATGATGGTTCATGGACTTAGGAGCCAATGCAGCAGGTACTTGGGATGAGATGCAGACGTTGTTTCTATAGAAATATAAAGATTATTGCAAAGGCAGTGACCCAAAAGGAGATGATATCTTTAGGATGTCTCAAAAGGAAGACGAAACATTGGAGGACTTTGTTTCACATTTTTTGTACATAATGCAGAAGAATCCCCAACATGTACTAGCAGAGGATTCACAAAAACTAGTCTTCTTGAGAGGGGTAAATGACAACTGTCTGGAGGCATTAGACTTGATGGCTGGTGGAGACATATCCCAATCCTCTTGGGATGACCTCAAGAAAATCTGTCAAAACTACTCAAGGTCAACTGTGAAGAAAGGCAGAGGATACCGGTCCACAGTCACAAAAGGTATTGGTTCAGGCGTTTCAAAGCTAGAGATATCTAATTTGCTTGTGGATTTCAAGCAGGATATTATAAATGATGTAGCTACACATCTTGACACAATGACTGCCAAGAAGAAGCATGCAGAAGCTGAATCACAATTGGCTGAGTACTGTCCACATTGTCGTAAACAGAAGAAAGACTGCGGATGTGAGCTGGTAGCCAACCTGGAAAACCAACATTTTCCAACTGACTACATGAAGATAGAAGGAGACAATGATCAAGTGTTCTTTGTTGCTCAATGCCAACCATGGGCTTCATGACAATGTATGCCACAAGATCCTCTACAGTTTTCAAATTTTAACAATAATCAGTAGCAAAACCAAAATTATCAGAACACTTCTCAGTACTCTCAACCTCAATGGCAAAATTAGAAAAATAACTAATGCAAAAACTAGAAAAATACCCAATGGCCTAATCATAAAAATACCCAATGGACTAATCAGCAAAATACCCAATGGCCAAATCAGCAAAACAACCAATGGCAAAACCAGCAAAATAATCAGTGGCCAAATCAGCAGAATCAATGGCAACCACCGCAAGAAAATTGGCAGCAAAATAACCAATGGATGGGGCCTCCACAGTGGCCTAACCAAAATTTTGGTAGTCCACAATTACCACCTCCAGTGCAACCACCTGCAATAATGCCACCTCCTACAACAACTAATCCTAATCCAAAGCCAACCCAATTGCCTGCTCAACCACAACCAAATCCAAACAACAAACAGTAGCAACAGTGCCCTACTTATTTAGTAGAAATAACTGATATTCATTTGAGGTCCGATACCACCCTGCCTACATCTGAATATCCTATAATTACAGAAGTTGTAGGCACTCCTGCAACACTGCTTCCAGAAGCCACATTGCCAAATACCAGCCAACCGACTGATATACCCAACAGAACTATTGTCCACACTTCAAATACACCCTTTCCACAGAGGCTAAATAAAGAAAAACCTATACCCCAAGAGAAAGAAACATTTGATATTATTGAGCAGCTAAAAAATATGAATATTCAAATCCCACTGTTTCAAGCTATCAAAGATATACCTGTTTATGGAAATGATATTAAGGAAGCATGCCTTAAGAAGCTAGGGCAGAAGAAGAAAGACCGTCAGATAGTACATGTTGTAGGTCAATTGGTAGATATCATGTTAGGAAAGGTGGTAATACCCAAGTATTCAGATCCTAGCAGTCCAGTAGTTGACCTGATAATAAATGGACAGACTGTGAAAAATGCTCTAGTTGATTTGGGAGCAACAATAAATGTTATGACTAAAGATACAATGCATAGGCTAAACATAGAAGGCTTAAGAACAACATCCATAGTGTTACAACTTGCTGATAGTTCAACTATTACTCTAGAGGGCCTCATAGAAAATGTGATGGTAACCTTAGACTCATGGGAGTATCCTGCTGATTTTCTCATCCTATCACCTAAAGTAAACTTTGCTAGCTATCCTGTAATCTTGGGAAGACCTTGGTTAGCCACTACTGATGCCAAAATTAATTGCAAATTAGGCAGTATGACAATTTAAAATGGTCAATCCATAAGGAAGCTAGCCCTATATCCTCCTGCCCAACCCCAGCCAAACTTGGGAGAACCTATTTGGCCAGACCTAGGAGATGAAGAGGAGGAGCTTAATTCAGTAGCCCAGCTCATGATGTTGCATAGGCAATCTTTTCTAAAGATGCAACAGGAAGATGATGTGATACAAAGCATTCTAACCAATGAATGTGTTGTGGCTAAAGATGTTTTAGAAAGTTTTGTTTTACAGCTATGTACCTATGAGGATTGTATGCCTCCAGCAAACCCTGAAATGATTGATCAATTACTGGCAAGTGAAATAGTTAGAAGTTCGGTACCTGAAGTGTTAATGATAGAGCTAACAAAAATAGTAGAACTGTCCTCTGGATGAAGCCTCCATGTAAACAAAAAGTTATCTCAATCATAGTTGGCATTGTTAACAAAGCTCCTCAGTTAGCATGAAAAAGCCTTTACATGGGATTATGGAGATATGGAGGGACTCAATCCAAAACTCTGCACCCATAGAATCTAGATCAGTGATGAAATTTTTCCACTTCATCAACCACAGAGGAGGATAAATCCAGCACTGAGAGAAATAGTTAAAACAGAGTTGCAGAAGTTTTTGGATGCTGGATTCATCTACCCAATCTCTGACAGCAAGTGGGTATCACCATTGGTAATTTTACCTAAGAAAGGAGGCAAGTGGCGGATATGTGTGGATTACAGAGAATTAAATAATGCTACAAAGAAGGACCACTTCCCTTTGCCTTTTATTGACCAGGTCTTGGATAATTTGGCTGGAAAGAAATATTTTTCCTTTCTGGATGGATACAGTGGTTACAATCAGATAAGCATTGCCCCCAAAGATCAAGAAAAGACTACGTTCACATGTCCTTGGGGCACATATGCCTATTCAGTACTACCATTTGGATTATGCAATGCCCCTGCTACCTTTCAGAGAGCTGTGATCAGCATTTTTGTTGATATATCCCATGATTGCATGGAAATCTACATGGACGACTTCACTACATTCGGTGTCACATTTGAGGAAGCTTTGAAGAACTTGGAGAAACTGCTAATCAGATGCGAGGAACATAACCTATCTCTCAACAGTGAAAAGTGCTTTCTGATGATGTAGGAAGGAGTGGTGTTGGGACATTTCATCTCCGAGACTGGAATCTAGGTAGACCCTACGAAGATAGAGGTAATTCTCACACTCCCTATTCCTACTAAGCAAAAAGAAGTCATATCTCTCCTAGGTCACGCTGGCTATTATAGAGGGTTTATCCAGAACTTTAGTCAAATAGCTAGTCCTCTGTACAACTTACTTACCAAAGAAGCTGAATTTGCTTGGACAAAAGAATGTGATGAGTCCTTCCTGCAGCTCAAGTCACTTTTGACAACTGC
>MU225470.1:192080-219465 GCA_018584345.1 Thuja plicata | reverse complement strand
ATTAATTTCATTTTCATGCTCTAGAGTAACTCATCTAGCTTAATTAGTAAGGATTTGTAACACTTGTCTTTCCATTTTAGCTTAGTTGCATTGTTTCTTCTTTGCATAGTTTAGTTTGCATTTCTCATCCTTAGTTTAGTTGCATTTTCATTTTCATTTGATTCTTGGGGACATTTGCACTCTTGCTCTTGTCTCTTTTAGAATCTCCCATTGCATGGTTTATTAGCAAGGTCATAGGCTCAATTAGCTCTAGCTGAGAGCAATACTCAAAATAGCCTTGCACTCCATGCCTAGGGAGCTCTAAATCGATTTCTCAAGGTTTCCAATCCATGGATCCTGTTGGAAGCAATGGTTTAGAGAAGTGCACCACTTGAGTGTGTACAGTCAGATCTTCAATGGATGGCTCAATAACTCTCTCAAACTGCCCCTTCTATAATTGTTGATGTCAGGTGGGGTAACATATATAAAAGTCGAGTAGGGATGTTGTGCAAAGTTCTGGTGTGGAAAAAGAAAAAATAACTCCATCCCCTTTCTTTACTACTATTAGGATGCCCTCCATGCCCTTCATGCCCTCACTTCGTAGATCGGTTACCTTCGTGCCCTCTGTGTGCGCGTAAGGAAACATAATGAATAAAAATATTTTTTTTTAAAGTAATACCCGTGTTCGTTGGAATTCTAAATAATATTGGTGTTTGTCAAAATTTTGATGAACACGGGCATTACTTAAAAAAAATCAAAATTTTCCTTCTATAATCTGACCAAGAAAAATAAATATAATGAATGGTCAAAATTTTAGGTCAATTTTAGGGGTTAAATATACTAGTATTACCTTGGAAAGATTAAAGGAAAATAGATTGATAGTGATAGTGATGATGATTCTGATGATGAGGATCTGGAAATTATTGAAGCATTACTTGCAAGGAGAGCTGGAAAAGGAAAAGGACAATACAAAGGAAGAATACCATTGATTTTCTTTGCATGTGATGAGGTCAGTCACATTGTTGCTAAATGTCCGAACAAGGAAGACAAAGGTGATAAAAAGTTCAACAAGTATAAAGGCATGAAAGACTACAAAAGCTACAAAAGCCACAAGGACAAAGGTAAGAAATATTGTTATATTGCTAAAGATTTTGATAGTGAGGAAGATGAAGATGAAATGGTTTACATTGCTATTAAGGATGAGTCAGATAGTGAAGACAATGAAAAGAAAACACTATATTCTCATATTAGCAAGAATGACACCTAGATAATTGATAGTGGTTGTTCTCACCACATGACTAGTGATAAAACCAAATTTGAACATCTTGAACACTATGATGGTGGGAGTGTTAGTTTTGGGAATGATGAAACTTGGTATGTAAAAGGTAAAGGTTGTATTGCTCTTATAGAAGGAATCAAATGTGATAATTCTTATTGGGTTGAAGGACTAAGACGTAATCTGCTAAGTGTGGCACAGTTGAATAACATTGGTTTCAAGGTAGAATTCATGAATGGTAAGGCCAAGCTCCTGGATGGTAGAGGAAACCTAGTTGGAACTGGCAGACAAATAAAAGGTAATCTATTTTATCTTTATCTCAATGAAAGTTCATGTTTTATTGCACAAGTAGAAGAAAGCTGGTTATGGCATAAAAGGTTGCATCATGTGAACTTCAATAACCTGATCAACATAAGTAAGAATAGAAGAGTAAGAGGTATTCTTGTTCTAAAGAAACTTGAACTAGAAATATGCAAACAAAGTCAAATTGGGAAGATGGGAAAAATAAGCTTCAAGAACTACAATATAGAAGAAGTCTTGGAATTGGTGCATACTTTCTTATGTGGACCAATTGGAATAAAAAGTTACACATGTGATAAGTACTTCATTATATTTTTTGATGATCATTCGAGAATGATGACTGTTATGTTTCTCAAAGAGAAATTAGAAGCCTTTCAGAAGTTCAAATGGTACCTAGCTAGATTTGAAAAAGAAACAGGAAAGAGACTTAAATGCTTAAGATTTGACAAAGGAGGAGAGTTCATTTCTAATGAATTCAATGAGTTCTGCAATGAAAGAGGAATCAAAAGATAGGTATCTACCCCAGGTACACCACAATAAAATGGTATAGTAGAAAGAATGAACACATCCATTATGGATTGTGCAAGAACCTTGATGATTGAGAAGGATGTTGCTACCAAATACTAGAAGGAAGCCATTAGCACTGCAATTCACACATTGAACCAAGTTCAACTGAAGAAAGGTACTGAGAAGACACATTTTAAATTATGGTATGAGTATAAACCTAATGTTCATTAGTTCAAAGTATTTGGAAGTAGATGCTACATCTTGAAGGAATCAGGAAGTGGAAAATTTTATGTAAAAAGTGATGAAGGTATATTCCTAGCCTACTCCAACAAAACCAAAGAATATAAGTGTTTAAAGCTTAATACTCATAAAGTCATAGAAATTGTGCATGTAAAATTTGATGAGTTTGCAGAGAAAAATGAAGAACATAGCAGTAAAGAGCCTGAAGACTACATAAACATTGTGTATTATGAACATGATACTATACCTAAGACACAGACAATGGTGCTTGGAAAACAAGCATGCCAACCACTGAATTCATCTGCAAAAACCTTGTTGTAACCTATGAAACCAGTGATGCTAACTGAAGAAACTGAGTCACAAACAAAGGGAACCAAGTCTCAGAATGAATAAATTGAGCCGTAGACAGAGGCACCCGAGTCATAGAAAAAGGTACCCAAGTCACAGAAAGATACACCTGAGTCTCAGACAGTGGAAACCGAGTGTCACACAGAAGAACAAGACATAATATTTGAGCATGGTGAACATAGTGGAGCAAGCCCACAATCAAGGAGGAAAGATCTTGTACTTTCTAAATATGTTAGAAGGCATCATGCACCTGAACAAATAATTGGAGATAAGACAAAATGTGTAAGGACAAGGAGAAAGATAAAAGGTACATGTTTACTTAGTGAAATTGAACCTAGAATTGTTAAAGATGCATTGAATGATGAGAACTGGATTGAAGCAATGAATGAAGAAATTGAGCATATATAAAAGAACAAAACCTGGACTCTTGTACCTAGACCAAAAGGAAAGAATGTAATTGGTACTAAGTGGGTTTTCAGAAACAAGATGAATGAGAAAGGTGAAGTTCCTATAAACAAAGCCATACTAGTATGTAAAGGATATGCTCAAGAAGAGGGTATTGACTATGGAGAAACCTTTGCTCCTATTGCAAGACTTGAAGGAGTCAGAACTCTTCTGGCACATGCTAGACATAAAGGATTCAAAGTATATAAAATGGATGTAATTTCTACATTCTTGAAGAGGAAGTATACATTGAGAAACCTAAAGGTTTTGTAGAACCTAACAAAAGGAATATGGTTTACAAACTGCACAAAGCATTGTATGGACTGAAATAAGCTCTGAGAGCCTGGTATGAAAAACTACATGGTTATTAGATAAGTATTGGATTTTAGACAACTAATGACAATAGTAGCTTGTACATCAAAGAAGGACATCATAACAAGAGACTATTAGCATAAATATTTGTTGATGACATATTGTTCAATAGATATGATGGCTTATACAGAGCATTCTCAGAAGCTATGAGTAAGAAATTTGAGATGTCTATGTTTGGTGAAGTCAAATTTTTTGTTGGCTTACAAGTTTATCAGATGAAGGATGGTATCTACATTACTCAGTCTAAGTACATAAAAGAAATACTAAAGAAATTTGGGATGGAAGACTCTAGACCAGTTGGAACACCTATGCCTACTAGACATAAGCTATCTAAGGATGATGATTCAAAGGAGGTAAATCAGACTACATACATATCCATGATTGGAAAACTTCAATATGTTGTTCACACTAGACCTGATATTGCATTAGCGATCGGTATTGTTGCAAGGTTTTCAGCTAATCCTACAGAGAATCACTTGATGGCTATCAAAAGAATTCTGAGATATCTTAAAGGTATTCAAGATTATGGATTATGGTATAAGAAAGGATGAAACTTTGATTTGAAGACCTTTACTGATGCTGATTGGGTAGGAAGTGTTGATGAAAAAAAGAGCACAAGTGGTGGAGCACTATTTCTTGGAAAGAGGTTAGTCTCTTGGACAAGCAAGAAACAAAAATTCATTTCTCAATCTACATCAGAAGTAGAATATGTTGTTGCAGCAGTGAATTGTTCAAACATCATATAGTTCAAACAATTGTTGTCAGTTATGAAGGTGGAAATCACATTACCTATCATTATCTACTATGACAAAACCAGTACTATTAAAATTTCAAAGAACCCTGTGATGCATACCAAGACTAAACATATTGTAATAAAATACCATTTCTTGAGGGAATTTGTTCAAAACAAAGAAGCAAGATTGGAATATGTGAATACCAAAGAATAAAGTGCAGACATATTCACAAAAATGCTACCTAAGGATGCATTCTTATTTCTTAGAGGAAAGCTAGGGGTAATTCCCCTAATTGGGGCTCACTAAAACATAGTTTACTGATGCATCAACTGAGCCACATAACATACTTAACATGTTGATGTATATATTTAGAGCTTATTGCATATGAATCAGTACATACAGGTACATTACAATTTCATTGGATACATCAATTGGTTTCTTTGGCATTGGTTGTCAAAGAGGGAGAGATTACTATATGTCATAATAACTCATGATGGAGGGAGAGATTACTACATGATCAGTGAAAGAGGGACAGATTACTGATGGAGAGATTGATGATAGAGGGAGAACTTTATCAGAGACAAAGATTAATGTAAGAGGGAGAAATCTTTATTTCAGTGTTTGAGGGAGTTTTGGATGAGAATCACAATGAAGCTAAAGACATTAATAAAATTGGATGAGAATCAGAATGACACTAAGGAAATTAACAATATTTCATTCTTATGTCTGTTGCTCTATAATTCTATGTTTTATGACATGTTGTGTTGCCATCAATGCCAAAGAGAGAGATTGTTGATGAAAATTATTCAATTGTGTATTGTCATTAATGTTTACACAAGTATAGTGATGTTTACAGGAATGTCAAATGCTATCCGAGCACAGTCAGTGTTTGATGAGCTCTCTCGGGCATGGAAGATGACCAAAGTGTTTTTCAGTTTTAACCGAGTTTACTCAGGCATTATAGTGTTGGTCGGGCATTGAAAGATTTCAGTATTGACCGAGCGAACTGTTAGTTTCAGCTGACTAATAGTGGACTATAGTTTATGGATAATTAGTTATATGCAGATGACAAACATGAGTTTTATTATTTATTTGGAAGGATATAAAGGTCGACTTGACAAGGCTTAACATATATATGCAAGGTAAAGTTTGGATTGTATTGTGTGAGATAATAGTAGTAATGTGGAAATTGCATGTGAAGTGTGATATGAAGAGTGAATGCAAAATAAATCAGATGTGATTCTGATTGAAGAAAGAATACAGAGGACTACAATAGAATATCTGATCATTCAAGATCAAGTACTTTATCTAGAACAGAGGTTTGAATCAGCAAGGATAGTTTCTTATCAAAATAGGTCAATTCATTATTACTCTCTAACAATTGTAGCAGTGATAAAATATCTTAACAGAGTAGACTTAATAGTCTTTTATAGATCCTCTAACAAGGTTACATTTCTACATTGAAGTTTTTAAAGACCTTTCACATGGCCACTCCTTACAAGGTGATTAAATCTTCTAACCAGGTCACACCTAACAGTGTGTTATTGTTGTTGACATGTAACTGATTGAATGTTTGAAGATGTTAAGTTGATGATCACACAAGGCATTAAATCAATTAATATATTGTATTGTCATTGATGTCAACTTGATATAATGTGTATGGTCATGGAAATACTGCTAAATAATTTAAAGAACCAATGAATCAAAGGATATGCTATCAGTAATGCATATAATTCAAGTATTCACTAAGTGACTGTATACCCCGGTGGAGTGCACGCCGATAGATAGAGTAAAAGAGAAGAGTCACAGTGTTACCCAACAAGCTTATGCACAACATTATCGATGAGCAAAGTTACAGTGTTGACCGATGAGCAAAACACAGAGTAACCTGACAGAAACAATTTTAGTGTTGCTTGACAAAAAAGACAAGGACGAAGATCCTAATGACAACTGAAGTCACACCGATGGAACAGTCAGTTATCACAGATGACTAACTAAAGTGTTGAATAAAAAAATACAGAGTTCATAAATGACAAAATGCTTAGTTGTCAAAGAGCTATGAATAGACTTAACAGATACTTATCATTGTTTTAATCATCCATATAAAGCCAGAGATAAGTAATTGATTTCAAGCTAATTTGTCCAGTTGGCCAGAAGATATCTTTGAGATAAAATAGGAGTTTGCTTTAAATTTATTGGCGAGAATTGTGGATCACGCCAAGAATCAAGAAATCCAAGAAAAGGTAAATCATGTCTATATAGAGACAAACCCAATTCATTATGAATGGGGGGAATGTGTGGAGAAAAAGAGAAGGGGAAAGATGCAAAAGGAAATCTGAAGGAGAAGAAAGTCTTCATTCAGTCGTGATCAACAAGCTGAGGAAAGAGATAGATTCTGCAGACACCGATGAATAGTGAGAGAACATCACAAAGCAGAACAATGTGGAGCAAAGGTATAGAATTGATCATATTGATTAGAGAGGTAATGGACTTACAATAGATTTGAAAATCTGCAATTGAGTTGTATGTATGAACAGATCATTAGTGTTTCAGTTTAACCATTGAAGCATCAATTCTCTTAACTAAGGACTTAAAAGTCTTTTTAAATTGAGATACATCCCAAGGAATATCAAAAGGTTTGATCATAAAAGTAGCATTAGATATGCCCGATACCTATTGACAGGCCAAGTGAGTGTTTGATCAAGGATGGTAGCATTAGATGCCAGATACTAGGTGACAAACTATCTTTTAAATCCTCTAACAAGGTCACACCTAAAAATGTGTTTGTAACCTTTAACAGGGTTGGATCCTAACAAAGCTCACTTCAGAAGAGTGAAAATTTGGGGTACCAGTCCCAGTGGTTTTCACGTTAAAAATCCACATGTTATGTGTTTATGTGTTTATTACTTTACTGTTTTACATTTCACATATGCAATTTTGGATTGATCGGTATACTCTACATATTTACTGTGTTTCGGTAAATAGTTAACTACTTATCGGTAATCATACAGAAGAGAGATTTACAAAGCAATCCGACAAGTAGAAAATTGATAAAAGTATTTCAAGGCATTCATCTTGTAGGACAGAAGATAACTTGAGACAAAATCTATGGTTATAAGTTTTAAGGGTTGATTTAAGGATTAATTTTTGAGGCCAATGATTCACCCCCCCCCCCCCTCTCANGTTATAAGTTTTAAGGGTTGATTTAAGGATTAATTTTTGAGGCCAATGATTCCCCCCCCCCCCCCCTCTCATTCATTACTAACAATTGGTATCAGAGCTTGTGTGCTTAGAAGGAAGGTTTCAAGACCTAAGCTAAAGATCACAAGATGAATAGACAAGATGTGCCCAAGTTGAACAAAGATAATTTTGCTTCATGGTAGAGCAGAATAAGACTCTACTTATCAGGTATTGGAAATGATGTTAATCAATACTTAGATACTGAATATGTGTTGCCCACAGGAGCACCAACAGTTGAAAAATTGAGAGAGAAGCATGAGCACAATTGCATGATGATAGAGATTTCTTCCTCACTCTCTGATGCTGAATTTGAAGAGGTCAAAACCTGCAAGACTGCAAAGTAGATGTGGGACAAATTGATGCTTGTACATGGTGGTGACAAGAATGTTTTGAGAGCCAAGGCAGAAAGCCTTAGAGGAAAGTTTGATGATCTCAAAATGAAAGAAGGTGAAAACATCACTCAGTATAGAACAAGAATCAAAGAGGTAGTCAATGCTATCTGAGGAGTTGGAGGTGTACTAGAAGAAGATACAATGGTAAGTAAAATTCTAAGAACCTTATGGCCTACTTATGCTATTAGAGTATTTTCCATTCAAGAAATGAGAGCAGTAGCAAATAGCAATGTTACTCTAGACGGTTAAATTGGAAGACAGATTTCATTTGAGATTAATAATTTTGATAATAGTGTCTTACCAAACATAGAGTCTGCATTCAAAACTTCTATGAGAATAAGTAAATCAAGTCATAAACACACTATGAGAAAAGATAGTGATAGTGAAAGTGAAGAAGAACATCTTGATGAAATTGAAGCATTTATGGCTAGAAGAATGCAGAGAGGCAAAGGTAAATAAAAAGGTAAATTACCACTTGTTTGTTTTAATTGTAAAGAGATTGGACACTTTGCTACAAGATGTCCTAACAGAAGAAAAGATGACAAAAGTAATGACAGGTCATTTGAAAAGAAGTCTGACAGAGGTGATTACAGAAGCTACCGACAATCAGAAAGAAGAGATTCTTGAGACTATAAGGACAAAGGAAAGAAGGCCAGTTACCTAGAAAAATGCAAAGATGATGTTACTGACACCGAATCTGATGAAGACATCGAGATGGTGTTTGTGGTAGTAAAGGATGATTCAGATGACGATGAAGAAAGGTATGTAGAAACTGCACTCATATCTAAAGTTAGCAAAATTGATGTCTGGATCATAGATAGTGGTTACACTCACCATATGACTGGTGATAAGCAAAAGTTTGAGACTTTTTAATACTACAAAGGTGGTTCAATAAGAATGGGTAATGACACACCTTGTCCAGTTGAAGGTAGAGGAACCATAATGTTGAATAACTAGATAAAATATGAAAATTCTTATTGGGTAAATGGTTTGAATTATAATCTATTGAGGGTTTCTCAGTTGAATAATTTAGGTCACAGAGTAGCATTTGAAAATAAGAAGGTAAAGATCTTCAATAAATCAAGAAATCTGATTGGTACCGGTGAGAAGATAAAATGTAACTTCTTCTATCTAAATGACACTGACACCACTTGTTTTATTGCTGCAAACAAAGACATATGGTTGTGGCACAAAAGATTGTGTCCTGTGAACTTTGACAACATGATAAAGATTAGCAAAAAGAGAAATGTTAGAGGCTTACCGACGATGACCAAGCTCGACAACATCATGTGTAAGAATTGTCAAAAAGGTAAGATGACAAATTCTAGTTTGAAAATCAAAACCCATACATCTAATGCCATTCTAGAATTAGTCCATAATGATTTATGTGGACCTATGAGGACAAAGAGTTATTATGGAGATAGATATTTTATTCTCTTTGTTGATGATTACTCTAGAATGATGACAGTCATGTTTCTAAAAGATAAATCAGAAGCATTTAAGATTTTTAAATGGTATAAGGAAATGGTTGAGAAAAAAAGTGGTAAAGAATTAAAATGCTTAAGGTCAGATAGAGGAGGGGAATTTATTTTAGATGAATTCACTAACTTTTGTAATGAGCATGGAATCTGAAGACAGGTCTCTGCACCAATAACACCACAGCAAAATGGAATTGATGAAAGAAGGAACAAATCCATAGTTGATTGTGCAAGGACACTGATGATAGAGAAAGGCATCACCCAAATCTTTTGGAGAGAAGCTGCCAATACTGTTGTTTACACATGAACATAGTACAATTGAAGAAAGACACCAAAAAGAAACGTTATGAGCTTTGGTATGGTACACACCCAATATAAGTTATTTCAAAAATTTTGGCAGTCAATGTTATATCTTAAAAGATGATAGAAATAGAAAACTTGACTCCAAGAGTGATGAAGGAATCTTTCTAGGGTATTCTACCAAGAGCAAGGCTTATAAATGTCTAAATAAAGTCTCTAACAAAATTGTTGAAAGTGAAAATGTAAAGATAGATGAATTTGCAGAGAAGAATGAAAAGGAAAGCACTAAAGAATCATAGGAATACAATAGGTTTACTTACAATGAGGAACCTGACACTCTACCCGACCAACATGTAGAGCTCCCGAGCAACAGATCATTGCACTCGAGCATCAGGCTGCAAATACTAACGATCAGAATATTGCTCAAGATGGTGCACAAAGTGATGGAAAATAGAATGAAGAAAAAAATGATGATCAAGATGATAGACAAAGAGCTTTACCTATACTTGCAAGCTATGTCAGAAGGAACCATCCATAGAACCAGATCATAGGAGATAACAGGGCTGGTATGAGAACTAGAAGTAAGTCTCTAAATACAAGATGTCTTCTTTGTGATTATGAGCCCAAATATGTCAATGATGCACTAGATAATGATGAATGGATAAGTGCTATGAATGAAGAGATTGAGCAGATAGAGAAAAAAAAGACATGGACACTTGTACCGAGACCATATGACAAAAATGTCATTGGTACAAAATGGATATTTAGGAATAAACTGAATGAGAATGGAGAAGTCACAAGAAATAAAGAAAGACTAGTATGCAAGGGGTATGCACAAGGAGAAGGAATTGACTATGGAGAGACCTTTGCACCCATTGCTAGGCTGGGAGTAAGAATATTACTTGCTTATGTTGCATGTAAAGGATTCAAGGTATATCAAATGGATGTCAAGTTTGCATTCCTAAATGGAATACTTGAAGAAGAGGTATACATTGAACAACTAGAAGGGTATGTTGATCTAGAAAAGAGGGACATGGTATGTAGACTACACAAAGCCCTGTATGGATTGAAACAAGCACCCTGAGCCTAGTATGAAAGACTTCATTCCTATCTTATAAGTATTGGATTTGCAAGGACTAGTGAAAACAATAATCTTTATTTGAAGGAAGATACTAATGCTAACATTTTGATTACTGAGATATTTTTTGATGACATCATATTTGGAGGCGATGATATGCTATGCAAATAATTTGCAAATGAAATGAGCAAAGAGTTTGAGATGTCTATGTTTGGAGAGATCAAGTTCTTTCTTGGTCTGTAGATCATGCAACAAGATGAAGGTATTTTCATTACACAATCCAAGTACATCAAAGAAGTACTGAAAATATTCAAGATGGAAGAATCCAAACCAATTGGAACAATGATGACAACTAGATGTAAGCTGAAAAAGGAAGACAAGTCATTAGATATTGCACATGCAGTAGGAATAGTTGCAAGATTTTCTGCTAATCCCAGAGATTCACATATGACTGTTGTGAAAAGAATCCTAAGATATCTGAAGAATATTGAGGAATATGGTTTATGGTATAGAAGAGAAGGAAAATTTGAACTTAAGGTCTTTACCGACGCTGATTGGGATGAAAATATTGATGACCGAAAGAGCACAACTACAGGAGCATTCTATATGGGTGACAGACTAGTCACATGGATTAGCAAGAAGCAAGAATGCATCTCTTAATCTACTGCAGAGGCAGAGTATATTGCTGCTGCTGAAAATTGCTCAAATATTGCATGGATCAAACAGTTACTGGAAGGTATGCATATGAAAATTCTATAACCAGTAATTATCTATTGTGATAATACAAGTGCAATAAACATTTCCAAGAATCCAGTCATGCATGCTAAAACAAAGCACATTGCCATCAAGCATCATTATTTGAGAGAACAAGTTCAGGAAAAGGAGGTGATACTTGAGTATGTGCAATCAAAGGAACATTGGCTGATATCTTCACCAAGCCATTGCCCAAGGATGCATTTGAGTACTTGAGGAAGAGACAAGGGGTCAAACCATTGTCAACTAGTCAGTAAGCTAACTAAAAGGCTGCATTAGCCTACATATTATCAGAATATCATTCATGTTGATGCAAGCAAAGAAATGGACTTCAATGATACATCTATACATAGCAAAGCTCTGAGCACCAGAGATATTACCGATGGATTGGGAAATTCAAGGAATATATTATGGATAGAAAGGATCCGTTTGGCATCAGTGTCAAAATGTTGTTTGACAAAGATGTTTTTTTGACATTGCTATCAAAGGGAAAGAGATATCTCATTATCATACAGAGATTATATCCATTATCAACTTAGGGATAGATCATATCCATCGAAGTAGCCAAAGGGAGAGATGTAACAAGAAAGAGAGAGTACACACAAAGGAAAAGAATTGTTGAAAAGAGACATCACAAGAAAGGAGAAAAATCAAAGGGAGAGAGTTTGACACAGAAGAAGAACACATCACATCAGAGAAAGAAAGATTCTACATCTATCAGTAAAGAGATTGAACACAGAGAGAAAGCTGCAAGAATCAAATCAAAGCTATTTGAGCTTACCGATAGCCAAACATTTGTAATAGTTACATAAGCAAAGCTTGATGAAATTGTATATTTCATATTGTATTAGTAATAGTATAGTATGATAATGTAGTATGTTTCCATCAATTTCAAAGGGAGAGATTGATGACATGTAACTGATTGAATGTTTGAATATGTTAAGTTGATGATCATGCAAGGCATTAAATCAGTTAATGTATTGTATTGTCATTGATGTCAACTTGATATAATCTGTATGGTCATGGAAATACTTCCAAAGACTTCAAAGAACCAACGAATCAAAGGCTATGCTATCATTAATGCATATAAGTCAAGTATTCACTAAGTGACTGTATACACCGATGGAGTGCACGCCGACAGACAGAGTAAAACAGTAGAGTCACAGTGTTACCCGACGAGCTAATGCACAACATTACCGACAAGAAAAGTTACACTGTTGACCAACGAGAAAAACACAGAGTAACCTGATAGAAACAATTTCAGTGTTGCCCAACGGAAAAGACAAGGATGTAGATCCTGATGACAACTGAAGTCACACCGATGGAACAGTCAGTTGTCACTGATGACTAACTGAAGTGTTGACCGATAGAACAGAGGGTTCAGAAATGACAAAATGCTTAGCTTTCAAAGAGGTATAAATAGACTTAACGGATACTTATCATTGTTTTAATCATCCAGATAAAGTCGAAGATAAGTAATTGATTTAAATCTGATTTGTCCAGTTGGCAAGAAGGTCTCTTTGAGATAAAACAAGAGTTTGCTTTAAATCTATTGGTGAGAATTGTGGATCATGTCAAGAATCAAGAAAGCCAAGAAAAGGTAAATCATGTCTATATAGAGACAAACCCAATTCATTACGAATGGGGGGAATGTGTGGAGAAAAAGAGAAGAGGAAATATGCAAAAGAAAATCTGAAGGAGAAGAAAGTCTTAATTCAGTCCTGATCAACAAGCTAAGGAAAGAGCTAGATTTTGCAGACACTGACGAATAGTCAGATAGCATCACAAAGTAGAATAGTGTGGAGTAAAGGTATAGGATTGATCATATTGATTAGAGAGGTAATGGACTTACAATAGATATGAAAATCTGCAATTGAGTTGTATGTATGAACGGATCATTAGTGTTTCAGTTTAACCATCAAAGCATCAAGTTTCTTAACCAACAAGGACTTAAAATTCTTTTACAATTGAGATACATCCCAAGGAGTATCAAAAAGTTTCATCATAAAAGTAGCATTGGATATGCTCGATACTTGTTGACAGGCCAAGTGAGTGTTTGATCAAGGATGGTAGCATTAGATGCCAGATACTAGGTCACACCTAACAGTGTGTTTGTAACCTTTAACAGGGTTGGCTCCTAATAGATCTCACTTTAGAAGAGTGAAAATTTGGGGTACCGGTCCTAGTGGTTTTTCCCTTAACAAGGTTTCCACATTAAAAATCCATGTGTTATGTGTTTATGTTTTGTAACTTTACTATTTTACATTTCACATATGCAATTTTGGATTGATCGGTATACTCTGCATATTTATTGTATTTCGATAAATAGTTAACTGCTTATCGGAAAACATACAGAAGAGAGATTTACAAAGAAATCTGACAAGTAGAAAATTGATAAAAGTATTTCAAGGCATTCATCTTGTAGGACAAAAGATAAATTTTGACATAATCTGTGGTTATAAGTTTTAAGGGTTGATTTAAGGATTAATTTTTTAGGCCACTGATTCACCCCCCCCCTCTCAGTTATTACTAAAAATTGTAACCTTTAACAAGGTTGGCTCCTAATAGCACTCACTTCAGAATAATAAAAAATAGTGACTAGTTGCTATTGGTGGTTTTTCCCATATTGGGTTTCCAAGTTAAATCTTGGTGTTATCTTTGTACATTTCATTTTCTTTATGGTTTATGTTTCTGCAATTAATTACTAAAGATAATCACAGTTAATATCTTAAGATTTTCTATGTTAACCGAGTGGCAGTGAAATATCTATGTTAACCGAGTAACAATGACATATTTGTTTAAGACATCTAAGGGAATTGGACTTGTTTTTGTGGTAACTAATTCACCCCTCCCCTCTCAGTTACCCAAATCATTTCCAAAAATTGGTATTAGAGTTGCAAGTGCTTACTAGGAAGGTTAAAATGCCTAAGCTAAAGATCAGAGATGTCTTAGAGAAGGGAGATCCCTAAGCTCAACAAGGACAACTTCGATGCATTGCAAGATTTGATGAGGCTACATCTATCTACTATTGGAGATACTAGTTTGCAATTCCTGGATCACAAGTATGTAGAACAACCGAGACCTATGTCTTTGGATCAGATGATGGAATTAAAGTATCATAACATAATGATGATTGATATAGCCTCTACACTCAGCTATTCTGAAATTGATGAAGTCAAGGACTGCCCTACTACCTTTGATATGTGGAACAAGCTGCATGATATCTATGGAGGAGATGCAAATGTAAAGCGAGACAAATCAGAAAGTCTCAGAGGTCAATTTGATATGATGAAAATGAAAGAAGGAGAGGACATTACAAGATACAGTGAAAGAATCAAGAAAACTGTCAGTGCCATCAGAGTTGCTGGTGGAGTAATTGAAGACACAACATTGGTTAGCAAGATATTAAGAAATTTACTTCGTATCTATGTAATTAGAGTTTCACCTATTCAAGAGATGAGATGCAGTAATGGTATAACTCTATATGGATTGATTGGAAGATTATCAGCTTTTGAGTTGGATAACTTTGACAATTATTCTCCTAATCCTAGCAATCTTGAGTCAGCACTCAAAGCTAAATTAAACCTTGGAAAGATGAAAGGAAAACATATTGATAGTGATAGTGATGATGAGGATCTGGAAATCATTGAAGCATTACTTGCAAGGAGAGCTGCAAAATGAAAAGGACAATACAAAGGAAGAATACCATTGATTTTCTTTGCATGTGATGAGGTCTGTCACATTACTGCTAAATGTCCAAACAAGGAAGAAAAGGTGAGAAAAAGTTCAACAAGTATAAAGGAAATAAAGACTAAAAAATCTACAAAAGCTACAAGGATGAAGGTAAGAAATATTTTTATATTGCTAAATATTATGATAGTGATGGAGATGAAGATGAAGTGGTTTACATTGCTATTAAGGATGAGTCTAATAGTGAAGACAATGAAAAGACAACACTATATTCTCATATTAGAAAGAATGACACCTCAATAATTGATACTGGTTGTTCTCACCACATGACTAGTGATAAAACCAAATTTGAACATCTTGAACACTATGATGGTGGGAGTGATAGTTTTGGGAATGATGAACCCTACTATGTAAATGGTAAAGGTTGTATTTCTCTTACAGAAGGAATCAAATGTGATAATGCTTATTGGGTTGAAGGACTAAGGTGTAATCTACTAAGTGTGGCACAGCTGAATAACATTGGTTTCAAGGTAGAATTCATGAATCGTAAAGCCAAGCTCCTAGATGGTAGAGGAAACCTAGTTGGAACTGGCAGACAAACAAAAGGTAATCTATTTTATCTTGATCTCAATGAAAGTTCATTTTTTATTGCACAAGTAGAAGAAAGCTGGTTATTTCATAAAAGGTTGTGTCATGTGAACTTTGACAACCTGATCAACATAAGTAAGAAAATGAAGAGTAAGAGGCATTCATGTTCTGAAGAAACTTGAACTAGCAATATGCAAAGAATGTCAAATTGGGAAGATGGGAAAAACAAGGTTCAAGAGCACCAACTATAGTACAGAAGAAGTCTTGGAATTGGTGCATACTGACTTATGTGGACCAATTGGAACAACAAGTTACATAGGTGATAAGTACTTCATTCTATTTTTTTATGATCATTCCAGAATGATGACTTTTATGTTTCTCAAACAAAAATTAGAAGCCTTTCAAAAGTTCAAATGGTACCTAGCTAGAGTTGAAAAAGATACAGGAAAGAAACTAAAATGCTTAAGATCTGACAGAGGAGGAGAGTTTATTTCTAATGAATTCAATGAGTTCTACAATGAAAGAGGAATCAAAAGATAGGTATCTGCCCTAGGTACACCACAGTAGAATGGTATAGTAGAAAGAGGGATTAGATCCATTATGGATTGTGAAAGAACCTTGATGATTGAGAAGGATGTTACTACCAAATACTAGAAGGAAGCCATTAGCACTGCAATTCACACCTTGAACAGGGTTCAACTGAAGAAAGGTACTGAGAAGATACCTTTTGAATTATTGCAAGACTATAAACCTAATGTTCATTATTTCAAAGTAGTTGGAAGTAGATGCTACATCTTGAAGGAATCAAGAAATGGAAAATTTGATGTAAAAAGTGATGAAGGTATATTCCTAGGCTACTCCACCAAAAACAAAGCATATACATGTTTAAATCTTAATACTATACCTAAGAGACATGCAATGGTGCTCTCATAACAATCATGTCAACCACTGAATTCATCTGCACAGACCTTGTTGCAACCTTGCAAACAGTGATGCTAACTGAAGAAACTGAGTCACAAACAGAGGGAATCAAGTCTCAAACTGAAGAAACTGAGTCATAGATAGAGGCATCCAAGTCAGAAATAGAGGTACCTGAGTCACAGATAGATACACCCAAGTCTCAGATAGTTGAAACCGAGTGTCGGACAGAAGAGCAGGTCAAAATATTTGAGCATGGTGAACATAGTGGAGCAAGCCTAGAATCAAGGAGGAAGGATCTTGTACTTTCTAAATATGTTAGAAGGCATCACACACCTGAACAAATAATTGGAGATAAGACAGAGGGTGTAATGACAAGGAGCAAGATAAAAGGTACATGTTTACTTAGTGAAATTGAACCTAAAACTGTTAAAGATACATTGAATGATGAGAACTGGATTGAAGCAATAAATGAATAAATTGAGCAGATAGAAAAGAAAAAAACTTGGACTCTTGTATCTAGACCAAAAGGAAAGAATGTAATTGGTACTTAGTGGGTTTTTAGAAACAGGAGTTATGAGAAAGGTGAAGTTTCCAGAAACAAAGCTAGACTAGTATGTAAAGGATATGCTCAAGAAGAGGGTATTTATTATGGAGAAAGCTTTGCTCCTGTCGCAAGACTTGAAGGAGTTAGAACTCTTCTGGCATATGTTGCACATAAAGAATTTAAATTATATCAAATGGATGTAAAATTTGCATTCATGAATGAAATTCTTGAAGAGGAAGTCTACATTGGGCAACCTAAAGGTTTTGTAGAGCCTAACAAAAGGAATATGGTTTGCAAACTGCACAAAGCATTGTATGGACTAAAACAAGCTCAAAGAGCCTAGTATGAAAGACTGCATGTTTACTTGATAAGTATTGGATTTTAAACAACTAATGACAATAGTAGCTTGTACATCAAAGAAGGACCTCAGAACAAGATACTATTAGCAGAAATATTTGTTGATGACATATTTTTCATTGGATATGATGACTTATGCAAAGCATTCTCAGAATCTATGAGTAAGGAATTTGAGATGTCTATGTTTGGTGAAATTAAATTTTTTGTTAGCTTACAATTTTATCAGATGAAGGATGGTATCTACATTACTCAGTTTAAGTACATAAAAGAAATACTAAAGAAATTTGAGATGGAAAACTCTAAACTAGTTGGAACACCTATGCCAACTGGACATAAGCTATCTAAGGATGATGATTCAAAGGAGGTAAATCAGACTAAATATATATCCATAATTGGAAACTTCAATATGTTGTTCACACTAGACCTGATATTGCATTAGCAGTCGGTATTGTTGCAAGGTTTTCAGCTAATCCTAGAGAGAATCAGTTGATGGCTATCAAAATAATTCTAAGATATCTTAAGGGTACTAAAGATTATGGATTATGGTATAAGAAAGGAGGAAAATTTGATTTGAAGACCTTTACTGATGCTGATTGGGCAGGAAGTGTTGATGATAGAAAGATCATAAGTGGTGGAGCACTATTTCTTGGAAAGAGGTTAGTCTCCTAGACAAGCAAGAAACAAAACTGCATTTCTCAATCTACAACAGAATTAGAATATGTTGCTATGGTAGTGAATTGTTCAAACATCATATGGTTCAAACAATTTTTGTCAGGTATGAAGGTGGAAATCACAAAACCTATCATTATCTGCTGTGACAACACCAGTGCTATTAAAATTTCAAAGAACCCTGTGATGCATACCAAGACTAAACATATTGCAATAAAATATCATTTCTTGAGTGAATTGGTTCAGAACAAAGAAGTAATATTGGAATATGTGAATACCAAAGAACAAATTGCAGAAATATTCACAAAACCGCTACCTAAGGATGCATTTTTATATCTTAGAGGAAAGCTAGGGGTAATTCCCCTAACAAAGGCTCACAAAAACACAATTTAGTGATGCATCATCTGAGCTATAGAACATAGTTAACATGTTGATGTAGATATTTAGAGCTTATTGCATATGAATCAATACAGACAGGTACACTACAACTTCATTGGATACATCACTTGGTATCTTTGGTGTTATATTGTGGTGACTGATCAAGAAAGTATTATCCAGGAAAGTGTTTTACACTTTTTTCAAAATATGGGGCATCACCTTAATTTACAGGCCAACATGTTGTAACCCTAAAGTGGCATAAATATTTTATAAATCCGCTTAGGGTTAGGGTTTTACGTTATGTAATTTTTTTTCTTCTTACGGTGGGATTGAGTTGTAAGGGATTGCGTATTGCAATCAGATTGTAATCACTAGATAATAGAAATATTAGACTTGCTAGTTGGTGGACATAGCCCAGGGATTGGGTGAACCACATTAAATCTTTGCGTATTGTGTTCTCTTCTATTTTGGTCTTATATTTTCTGATATTAGTTATATTTCTACAAGTAATTATTAGATTTCTATCTAGTTAATCCTAACAAGTGGTATTAGAGCGAGATTGTCTTCAGTTATCCTCTTTAGGAAGATCTCACAATTTAGTGGGAGTCTCACGATTGAGTGAGAGTAATGGCAGACGAGGGTAGATTGAAGGTTGAGAAGTTTAATGGACAGAAGTTGTTGGAATTAATGGGAAGTAGTACTGAGAGGGGAGGGATGAATCAATACCTCTAAAAATTTTATCACCTTACTCAATTTATCATTAGTAATCATTCAATTCTGATTTACCAACCATTACTGTTATAATTTATCATGTGTCTATTGTTTGTTCACAATATTTAATAGGTTTCATTCATTCATAGAAACATTCATGAAATTGACAAACACATAACACAAGATATGGAATCACAGAAAACTCCTGTTAGGAAGTAAAAACTGCGGTGGGGATGGCACCCACAAAACTTCACTATCTGCAAAATGGAAGGGAGCCAGTTAAGGATTACAATTTGATCACTTCTGATGATCTACCTTGTTAAGAGTATTAAGGTGGAGACCTGTTAAGATCTACTCTATTAAGAGCTTTAGCAACACAGATTTAAGTGTGCACTTAGTTATGATATTTACAATAGGACGGTTAAGCCCACCTTTCTTGAAAGGATTTCATTAGTGTACTACACTTTCTAGAATGAGTACAAATTTTGACCTGACTGTATGCAATCTACTATTGATGATTGATAGATCCATTAAAGCCTTTACAATAATAGTATCACCTTAAGTGATTGATGAATACCTTTTCTCTTCTTGTCGGTAGCCTCTGTTCTGTTCTTGAAAACTGATTTGAATCTATTTGTGTTCTTCTACATGAATTCTCTATTTGGTCTTTAGTTTCTCTTCGTGGCTACTATCTTCATTGAACAACATTAATTTTCAATGGATTGAGCACCTATTTATACAAGTGTTTGACCTATCTTGGAATTCATGATTTACAATGTTAATTCTCAGATCCAAGGTTTACAACTTGACCTTGATCTTTAGTTTTCATGTTTTAAAAAAGTAAAATGAATTAAAACAATAAAGATTGCATTTCTTCCTCCTCACATAATGGACTTGAAAGAAAATCAAGAAGTTATAAATACAACTTCAGTGATTTATCTGACGTGGAAAGTCAGATCCACTTTTTGGGGGATGTAATTGACTGCCGGTTCTTGGTTGTCAGTTTGAACTTGCAATCTATCGGTGTTCCTTGAATGAACTGATCATCAGGTTCCCTATATCTATCGGGTACCTCTCTTTTCTATACTATCAGGTAGCACTGTTGTTACTTGTCAGGTATCATTTACCTTTTTGTCATCGGGTAACACTTAACAGTGTTTGTCAGGTAACCTTGGCATCGGATAGTGTTGTGCCCTGTCTGTCGGTGTAGAGTAAACCGATGGTGCAAATCATGTTTTTCTTCTAAGTATACTAATGGCAAAAGATAATGCCTTCAATCTCCCCCTTTGACATTAGTATCAAAAACTGATATGTGCATAATACTGAAATTATTACACCATGTTTATATCCTCATCATATTATGACTCCCCCTTACTGTGTGCATCGGTATAGTGTATGTATATGTACATGTATATTATTTATTCTATAAGTGTACATTATTTTCCCTTTCTTCCACTATACATATGATTTCCTCCTTTAACTGAGGTGATATACATATCAAATTCCCCCTTTCTTTGATACTAATGACACAAATGTACAACTTGCAATATGTCAAAATTGTGACAAAAATGTGTAACTTACAATGTGTCAAATACGTTAGAATGGGTAATTTTGATATCTTCCTTTAGTTTCTCCCAATGTTCTTTCAACTATTTTAGGGCCATGTGTTGCAGCTCTAGTCTGGCGTGCATATCATAAATGTTGTCTAATACAGACATTTTAGGGGTGGCAATTATAGTACTTGCCTGTTCATATTTTGTTGCAAGAGTGTAAGTGTCAGTAAGAGCTTAACTTGGAGCTCATTGACTTCATCTCTGCAAACTGAATATCCTGTCGTTGTTTCCTAGCTTGTATGATTTATTGATTGTGCAATTTAAGTGCGTCTTTTATGTTGGCTAGATTTTGTGCACTGGACTGAAGATCAACATCTGTTTTTTCTATCTTGTCGGTATACTCCTTAGTGCGTTGATCTAAAGTGCACAATTTATTAATTAAGGTAACAACTTCTGATAAAATTGGATCAATTGTACTTACCAATTCAGATAGCTTGACCTTTTTCAGTGCAACTTCTTGGCTTATCTTCTTTAAGCGCTTGCATTCATACTTTTGTTCAAGTCTCTCTTCCATTGTCTTCTCAACATCTGTATTCTAAGATGTTATTGCATCTATTAGTATGACCAGTTGATCAATAATTGGGGCTTGTTGATCAATATCTATGCCTGGTACAATTTGTTGAAGTATCTCCCTTGCTACTTCTAGTACCTTGGCCTCTTTTGCCACTCTCTTCATCTTGTCTTGAATGGATTTTCTCTCACAGAGCTTTGCATATTTTTTCAATGCTGTCGGATCCAATGTTCTTGGATCACAGACTGGAATCTCAATGATTTCATCCAGTGTTACTGGATTTTTATTCTTTCCTTTCTTCTTCTTTGAGATTTGAGGGGATGTAGATGTATGAACTACCATAGCTATTTCATTTGTTCGCTCTAAATTGCTTGGGGAAGGTTTTTTCGATGATGCATCTAGTGTTTTATGCTCTATGGGCACCTGTCAGTTATGTGAAGACGTCTCTTCATTAACCTTGGGTTTTTCTGCAGAATGTGCTCCAGATTTCTTTTCAATCTCATCCTTCTTTCCCTTTTCACCTTTCTCTGAAGGCTTGTCCCCTATTTCCTTTTGAGTTTTTTCTTTATTCTAATTAGTAGATGCATTCTTCTGATCATCAATGGTAGATTTCTCTGTAGTAGTATCTGTTGTCCCTTTGGTTTCTTCATCACCCTTGTCTTTGGGTGTGCTTGTTTCCTTTTCAGTTGATCCCTCATTTCCCTCTAGTATGTTTATTGCCTTCATTAGGACAAGCATGTTACTTTGAGTTTCTTCTTGGGCTTTGTCAATATTAGTGTCCTACTCATTGGTTAGTGCCTTGTCAGCAGTGAAATCCTCATCCTTTTGTATATCTTGTGCAGGGTCTTGCACTGTTGGGTGCATGAATGATGTGTCCTGCATTTGTTCATCAGCAATGTCAACTATCTTGCCATCTGATGTCTTCAGTACTTGATGGCTTTGTTGATCCTTAAGAGTGATAAATATCACATCATCCGTCTTCTTTGGATCATTGTCGGAATCATAGTGAGTGATATCTTGGATATTGTCATCCATGCCTGTATCTAAGTTAATAGGCTCATCATCACTTTCTTGATTATCCAGAGCAATATGTCGAGGACTTGCATTATCTATCTCCTCCTCTCTGTGAGGTGTGTTTGTGAGAATTAATTGCTTCTCAACACTTGTTGACTCTGTCGTTAGATCTAGGAGATGTCTCCATTTGGTTTTTGTCATTGAATCCAGTTCTATAAACTTTCTCTCTAGTACTTTGTAAGCCGTTATTTTGGCTACAAATTTACTTGATTGCTTCTTTAGTACTTCTTGTATCTCTTCAAATTTGGATTCAAGAGGCATCAGTCTCACAAGAACTCTTTCTCTTACTTCTCTTTCTATTTTCAAGGCATATGACCATTGTTGGTATATCCTTTTACCTAGCTCTTCAGGTATTTGATTTACAAATTCAGCAGGGGCATACTTGTTTTTAATCATTGATTTTATGACTGCTTCCTGTATTTTATTATGATCCTCTGGATTCAGTGTATCCCACTGCCTGATCTTTTTATCAGTCATTGTGCCATGGGTAGCAATATATTTGGCAGCTTTATCTACCATTTGGTTTCTGAAGTTCTTCTTTACTACATCCTTTTCACCATCTTTGGTGTCGTCCAACTCAGTCTGTGTCCTGACAAACCTTTTTCTCCTTTTTGGTGGTGTGGTTTTGACAAGTTGTTGTCTTGTTCTTTTTGCTGGCTGCTTCCTTATATAGGTCCTTACTTGACCTTTCTTAAGTGGAGTGGTATCAGTAGCAGCAGTTTGACCTCGTGTCCTTTGCTTCTTTGCAGGAGGTGGAGATGGAGGTGTATCAGATTCAGTAGCCTCTGTATCTAATTTCTTTTGTTCTATCTCTTTACTGATGGTGCCATGTTCATCAGTTTCCTCTTGTTGATCCCACTCTTCTTCTGAGACTGATAGAATATTTTTGAGATTCTTAATCATTTTATCTTTCTTGTTTATAGTCTTCTTGACTTCTAGGCCATGTTTTATTTTAGATTTTGCCTCCTCATATGTTCCAAACCTTGGTTGTTTCTTATCAATGGGCTCATTGAGTAGTGCCTTAATTGCACTTGTAGCTAGATCAATATCGATCTCATAGTCTAATGATGGTAACCAAGTTGTTCTTGGTACAACCAGTTTGATATGTGTGAAGTCTGTGTCTGCTATGAAACATATCTCATCTTTGTGTTTTTCAACTAGTTTCTTAGGAATCCTAGTTCTTTCCATCATCTTTTCCTTGAACTCAAGGAAGTATGTAGACATGACGGACTCAAAGTTGTCTCCTAGTGACTTAATCAGTTTACTAATCTGTTGGGTTACCAGTTTGGTAGAGTCCCATACAACTTTTCCTACTGAAGGAAAGTATTCTTGAAAATAGAAAAATATGCACATGATAAGTGATCCAAACTTACATGTGTTTCTCTTTGAAGACCTGATTTTGGTCATATTTTCATCAAGTTGTTTTAGTAGGATCTCACAAAGATCCATCTGAATTCCCTTTGTTACAATCTTGTAAGCTGTGGTTACTGCTACTGCAGATTTGTTGTTCATTTTGCTGGCCTAAAATTTTTTGTAACCAATAACACATGCACCAAATTTTAACTCTTCGTCGGTGATTGTGTTTACTTTGAGACCTCTATTGTCTCCTTCTGCATTGGTGAGTTTTGTAACTTCTTTCATGGATGGATGCTTGTGTGCCCTAGACTTGTCAGTTATCGGATAACCAGTGACAACATGAAGAATATCCTTTGTTATTTTCTTGGGTTGGTCTAGCCATAGTTTGTTTTCATGCATCCTACTCAATAATAACTTAATCCATTATGTCTTCAATTCCCTTGGGAAATGTAGGGCATTGGTTAACCCTTTGAACTCCAAGTGTTTGTGTTCTTCTTTCAGTTTTCCTTCGGCATCACATAGCTTCTTATAAGCTTCATCCATTTCTAGATCACCTGTCTCTATGATGTTGTAGTGAATTTAAGACCTAACATCTTCTATGAGCAAAACCCTAGGCAGGATTTTTGAAAATGTGCCAGCTTCATCGGGTTTTGATGCAATTTCTGGAAAGATCTTGTATTTAGGTTCTACACATGTGCTATTCTTGATTAGTTTCACCACATTCTTCTTTCCATTCTTCAACTTAGTAGTTTTGGATGTGGTTGCCATTTTTTTCAAGTACTTAGGGTTTTCTTGAAATTAGGGCTTTTCTTGATGAAACAGTAACAAAGACCTTTCAGTGTCTTTGGTACTTACTTTGATTCGCAATGGTGATAAGGAATCTATTCTCTATGTGCTGAATCGATATGTAGATGCTTCTGCTCTTTGCTTTTTAATCGCTTTGATGTCGCTCTGCTTTCTCTTCAAATTGTGGGTGAAAAATGAAGTTGTCCCGTCGACTATTTATACACTTTTTGACCTTAGTCATTGCAATAAATGCTCAATAACTCGTCAGGATGAGAAGATGGGTTTTGTCAGGAGAATGTTTCCAATCATCGTCAATGAAGATATGATGCTTAGGGCAGTTGTTTAACCACTTTGATTTTACCAACGGATATCGGTGCTCTTTCAGGACTACTTCTGATCTTTGCATTTTTATCGACGATCGTCGGGTTATACTGGCAGTTTACCATATTTATTTAGAGTACCGACAATTCCTGGTAAGCGTAAACAACTCATTAATGTGTTCATCGATGAATTTTGGTAAGTGTTTACCGATGGTGCTGCATTCTTAGATTAGTAACAAGTAAAGTAGTATGCATCTTTGGTTCATGCAGATTTTGATTATCTATCAATTTATATAATGGAACTGATGTAAAATATAGCTTGGTATAGTGCAGTTCCATACTTACTTGTTTAGTTCAAGTGGGGCTAGTGGTGTCACCAGATCTATTGGATGGGGTGTCACCGTTTGCATTACTTGGTCCAGCTTCATCATTGCTTGAAGCTTTTATCCACATTTTTTCTCTTGCCCTCTGGATATCTTCAATGGTGTTGCCAATGGGATATATGCTTGTTTCTGTCAATTTGTCTTTGCAATATTTCTTGAGATGACCAATTTTATGACAGTGTAAGCATGCCATTCTGGGGTTTGACCAGCCTCTAGACCATTTGGTCCATGCTCTCATGCAGTTTGTAGAAATGTGACCATATCTACCACATGCTGTATAGTTTTTCCAAGTGTTGTAATCCCATACATATTGATTACCGATTCTCTTTGGTTGATAAGGAACTTCTTTACCTTTTGGCTTCCATGCTTGCCTTTTCTTTTTCTAGAATTCTTCAGATGTGTGCCGATTCATCTTGCATGTAGGACAGTATTTGTCCATGTAGGTTTCCTTCTTTGGATTTTCTATCTTGCTCTTGCATTCATAAGCCTTATGTCCTTTCTTGTTACATTTATAACAGAATCCTATGAATGAAGATGTAGGTGTATATTTAGGAGTGCCTTTTATTTTACCTCTACATGTGTTTGATGTGTGTCCTTGCTTTCCACAGTGCTTTCATGTTTGCTTCCTTGGTCTTGGATTTTTGTAGACATTCTTTGGATTTGATGATTCTCAATTTTCGGCAAAGCCTATACCTCTGTTGCTGTTGACTCTTCGTTGTCCTTCAAGAAAGTCATACATTCTTTTATTGCTTTCTTCAGCCTTTTTGATAATCTCATTGTGTTGTTGTTGAATTCTAACCTCATGCTTTAGCTTTTCATTTTCTTCTCTTAGTTCACCGATAATCTATATTCTCTCAATGAGTTCCACATTTATATTATTTTCTTCTTAACTCATAAGGATAATCTAATTTGTGAGATCATGGTGATGCTTAGTATGTCTTTGAATTTCCATTTCCTTTTCATGTAGTTTCTCTGAAATCTTCCTTCTATCATCAATAGCAAGTGTTCTCTCTATTTCATCTTGCCTGGCAGAACTCATCACATCTATCATTATTACCATCTGGGTCTCTTGACCGATTTGCAGCATCTTGATATGCTCTGTCAGATGTAGGTTGATCTCCTTTAGATTTGTGATGTTCTCTTCTGATGTATCTGATATATTACTTGCATTTGATCCTGAAGTTTCAAAAAAATATAGAATTTCTTCTTCTTGATAGTCTTTTTCATTGTTTCGGGTAGCCATACCTTTTCTTTCATCCAACAACTCTCTCATTTTGATTCTTGCTTCTTTATACTGTTCATAGAACATCTGTATCTCAAGATTTTTGTTCTCAATATTCTTATCAAGTTTGTACTACTCCATTGTATGATCTTTTCTCTTAAGCCTTTAAGCTTTTCAAGAAGATACTCATCTCTGATACCAATTGTTAGAATTAATGGGAAGTAGTACTGAGAGGGGAGGGGTGAATCAATACCTCTAAAAATTTTATCACCTTACTCAATTTATCATTAGTAATCATTCAATTCTGATTTACCAACCATTATTGTTATACTGTCTTATGTGTCTATTATTTGTTCACAATCTTTAATAGGTTTTATTCATTCATAGAAACATTCATGAAATTGACAAACACATAACACAAGATATGGTATTGCAGAAAAATCCTGTTAGAAAGTAAAAACTGCGGTGGGGATGGCACCCACAAAACTTCACTATCTGTAGAATGGAAGGGAGCCAGTTAAGGCTTACAATTTGATCACTTCTGATGATCTACCATGTTAAGAGTATTAAGGTGGAGACTTGTTAAGATCTACTCTGTTAAGAATTTTAGCAACACTGATTTAAGTGTGCACTCAGTTATGAGATTTACAATAGGACAGTTAAGTCCACCTTTCTTGAAAGGATTTCATTAGTATACTACACTTGTTAGAATGAGTACAAATGTTGACCTGACTGTATGCAATCTACTATTGCTGATTTACAGATCCATTAAAGCCTTTACAATAATAATATCACCTTAAGTGATTGATGAATACCTTTTC
>MU225470.1:178243-191973 GCA_018584345.1 Thuja plicata | reverse complement strand
GGATTGAGCACCTATTTATACAAGTGTTTGACCTATCTTGGAATTCACGATTTACAATGTTAACTCTCAGATCCAAGGTTTACAACTTGACCTTGATCTTTAGTTTGCATGTTTTAAAACAGTAAAACAAATTAAAACAATAAAGATTACATTGCTTCCTCCGCACATAATAGATTTAAAAGCAAATCAAGCAATTATAAATACAACTTCAGTTATTTATCTGATGTGGAAAGTCAGATCCACTTTTTGCGGGATGTAACTGACTGTCGATTCTTGGTTGTCAATTTAAAATTGCAGTCTTTCGGTGTTCCTTGACTGAACTGGTCGTCAGGTTCTTTGTATCTATCGGGTACCTCTCTTTGTTGTACTTTCACGTAGCATTGTTGTTACTCATCGGGTATCGTTTACCTTTTTATCATTGGGTAAAACTTAATAGTCTTTGTCGGGTAACCTTGGCATCAGATAGTGTTGTGCCCTGTATGTCGGTGTACAGTAAACTAATGGTGCAGATCATGTTTTTCTTCTAAGTATACTAATGGAAAAATATAATGCCTTCAGAACTTTCAGTTATGAAAAATGCAGATGGAGGACTATCTCTATCAGAAGGATTTATGGCGACCATTAGGAGGAGTGACCAAGGAAGATGCAACTATGTCCCAGGAGGATTGGGATATTCTGGATAGAAAGGCATTGGGTAGCATTCTCTTATGCCTAGCACAATCGGTGGTGTTTAATATTACCAAAGCAAAGACAACTAAATATTTGATGGACACCCTAGCAAAGTTGTATGAAAAACCTTCCACTTCGAATAAGGTATTTCTTATGAAGCATTTATTTAATATGAAGATAGTAGAAGGTGGGTCAGTGGCTAATCATTTAAATGAGTTTAATGCAGTTACTAGTCAATTATCCTCTGTGAATATAAATTTTGATGAAGAAATTAGGGCTCTTTTGATTCTGTGTTCTTTTCCAGAAATTTGGAATGGTTTGATAATGGCTATTAGTAACTCTATTTCTAATACGAACACCCTAAAATTTGGTGATGTTCTTGGTGTTATTATGAGTGAGGAAATTCATAGAAAAAGCTCAAGTGGAGCTACATCAGGTAGTGTGTTGAATGTAAAAATTAGAGGCAGAACAAGAGATAGAGGAAACAACTCTGGAAATCATGGGAAATCATGAGGGAAGTCAAAGGGAAAGAGGTCTCAATCAAGAGGACCTAGTGACTGCTAGTATTGTGGAAAACCGGGTCACAAGAAGAAATATTGCAGGTCTTGGAAGAATAAAGGAGACAAACATGAAGGCAATAAGGAGGAAAATGTGGTAAGCACTAAATCTGAAGATGATGTTTTGATTCTTTCCCTTGAGAATGTTGATGATCCATGGGTTTTAGATTTAGGGGCTTCCTTTCATGCTACACCCCATAGGAGTTATTTTACTGATTATGTCCAAGGTGATTTTGGGCAATTTTAGTTGGGAGATAATGAACCCTGTCAAATTTTTGGGAAGGAAGAATTAAGATTAAGTTGCAAAATGGGAATCATTGGCTACTACAAGAGGTAAGACATGTTCCAAGGATGAGTAGAAATTTAATTTCATTAGGGCAACTAGGTGATGAACATTGCACTGTTACTTTTAATGATAAAAACTAGAAGGTTTCAAAAGGTTCCTTAGTAGTATCAAAAGGTGTGAAAGTAGGCACCTTATATCTTTGTACAGGTAATGTTGTTCCTTCTACTTTAAATGTTATAGAGAAAAGTGAATGTTCAGGAATAGTTTTTGCAGTTGAGCAGGAAGAAAATGAAGGAGTTTCTATGGATACTAAAACATCACTATGGCACAACAGAATTGGGCACATGAGTGAGAAAGGTATGAAATTACTTCATTCAAAGAAAGTTTCATCAGGTCTGAAATGTGTAAATTTGTATTTTTGTGAAAGTTGTGTGTATGGGAAAAAAAGAGAGTTAGTTTCTTGAAGGGTGGGAAGGAAAAGAAAAATCATAAATTAGAGCTTGTGCATATAGATGTATGGGGTCCGGCTCATGTTTCTTCCCTTGGTGGATCTTTTTATTACGTTACTTTCATTGATGATGCAACTAGGAAAGTCTAGATTTATTTCCTTAGGCAGAAATCTGAAGTGTTTGAAACTTTTAAAAAATGGAAAAGCTTGGTTGAAAATGAGACTGGTAAAAGATTAAAATGTCTCAGATCTGATAATGGTGGTGAGTATTGCAGAAAATAATTTGAAGATTATTGTTCTTCTAATGGTATTCAAAGGCCAAAAAGGGTTCCAAGAACTCCACAAGAAAATGGAGTGGCTGAACGCATGAACAGGACAATAATGGAGCGTGCAAGGACTATGAGATTGCATGCTGGGATCCCCTTAAATATGTGGTTAGAGGTTGTAAATACTGATGTTTATTTAATTAACAAAGGTCCCTCTACTCCTTTGGGTTGTGGTATTCTAGAGGAATCCTGGACTGGTAAGAAGGTAAGTTATTCTTTTCTAAGAACCTTCGATTGTGAAGCATTTTCACATATATATTTTGAAAATAGAACCAAGTTGGAAGCAAAATCAAAGAAATGTGTATTTTTTGGATATGGCATTGATAAATTTGTCTATAGAATTTTCAATTTTGAAAATTGTAAAATTGTAAGAAGTAGGGATGTCATATTCAATGAGAAAATATTGTAAAAAGATTTGTTGCGACAAAATGAGAAGAAAGACACTGATTATGTAGAGTTGGATGATACTCCAAAAGATAATGTTCTAGTAATTCCTTATGCTCTGCAACAACAACAACAACAACAAATACCACACACCCCAGTGAATGTTAGATGGTCAACAAGGATAAGTATACCTCCAGATAGATTCTCACCTTCTTTGTATTCTATTTTATTAACTAATGTTGGTGAACCTGAATGTTATTATGAAGCTATGGAGGTGGATACAAAGCTTCATTGGGAGTCTACAATGATAGAAGAAATGGACTCTTTGCTGAAAAATCAGACTTGGGATTTATGTAAGTTACCTGCAGGTAAATGAGCTTTGCACAATAAATGGGTTTACAGGCTGAAAGAAGAAGATGGAGGTAAGAAAAGATTTAAAACCAGATTAGTCGTAAAAGGATTTGCACAGAAACATGGTATTGATTTTGATGAGATATTTTCTCCAGTTGTTAAAATGACTTCTATTTGTACTATTTTAAGTATTGTGGCTACTGAAGATTTGTATTTAGAGGAGATTGATGTTAAAAAAAAATTTCTTCATGGTGATTTGAATGAAGAAATATATATGGTATAGCCACAGGCATTTGAGGTCAAGGGTAAGGAGAGTTTAGTGTGTAGATTGCATAAAATTTTATACGGCTTGAAGCAAGCACCTCGGCAATGGTATATTAAGTTTGATAATTTTATGAATGAGAATGGATACACTAGATGTAATTATGACCATTGTGCTTATTTCAAGAGGTTAAATGAGGACAACTACATTATTCTATGTTTATATGTTGATGATATGCTTGTAGATGGGTCTAACATGGATCATATTAAGGGGTTGAAACAACAGCTAGCAAAATATTTTTCTATGAAAGATTTGGGGACAACAGAACAAATACTTGGCATGAAAATTTGTAGAGATAGGAAGAACATATAATTAACACTATCTCAGGTTGATTATGTTGAAAAGGTGTTGCAGAGATTCTCCATGAAGGATGCCAAAGATGTCACTACACCTTTGCCTAGTCATTTGAAATTGACTAAGGAGATGTGTCCAAAGACACTAGAATAAGAGGCTAAAATGTACAAGATACTTTATGCTTCAGGTGTAGGGAGCTTAATGTATGCTATGGTATGTACTAGGCCAGACATTGCACATGCAATGGGAGTTGTTAGTAGGTATATGAGTCACCCTGGGATTGAGCATTGGGATGCAGTCAAATGGATTCTCAGATATTTGAGAGGTACATCCAATAAGTGTTTACACTTTGGGGGCTCTACTATTACTGTTCAAGGCTATGTTGACTCAGATTTGGCAGGGGATATAGATACCAGGCAGAGTACTACAGGTTATGTATTTACTGTTAGTGAGACAACAGTGAGTTGGATTTATCGGTTATAAAAGGTGAATGCTTTATCCACTACAAAGGAAGAGTATGTTGCTGCTATAGAGGCAACCAAGGAGATGATATGGATTCAATTATTAATGGAAGAATTGGGACATCTACAGGAAGATAACTATCTGTATTCAGACAGTCATAGTTCCATTCATCTTGCAAAGAATTTTTCTTTCACTCAAAGACAAAGCACATACAGTTGCAGTATCATTTCATTCGGTCAGTTTTGGATGATGGGCAGTTAAAGCTAGAAAAGATACATATAGATGATAATCCAGCGGATATGTTTACAAAGGTTGTGACGAGTGAGAAGATGAATTATTTTTTAGCTTCTCTTGGTCTTCTAGATTGAATAGACTAACAGAAAACCAGAGTCCAGGAAGGTTGGATCTAGTGGGAGCTTCACAGGGTATTTGTTTAGCTACAGGATCAATCTCAAAGTGGGAGAATTGTTGGTTTATGTAGAGTCTGATCAGTCCCCAAGTGGGAGATTGTTATATTGTGGTGACTGATTAGGAAAGTATTATCCAAGAAAGTGTTTTACACTTTCTGCAATATGTGGGGCATTGCCTTAATTTGTGGGCTGACATGTTGTAACCCTAAAGTGGCATAAATTTTTTATAAATTTTCTTAGGGTTAGGGTTTTACGTTATGTAATGTTTTTGCTTCTTACGACAGGATTAAGCTGTAAGGGATTGCGTATTGCAATTAGATTGTAATCATTAGATAATAGAAAGATTGGACTTGTTATTTGGTGGACGTAGCCCAGGGATTGGGTGAACCACGTTAAATCTTTGTGTATTGTGTTCTCTTTTGTTTTGGTCTTATATTTTCTTATATTAGTTATATTTCTGTAAGTAATTGTTATATTTCTATCTAGTTAATCCTAACATTTGGCATTGGTTGTCAAAGAGGGAGATATTATTGTATGCCATAATAACTCATGATGGAGGGAGAGATTACTACATGATCAATGAAAGAGGGAGAGATTATTGATGGAGAGATTGATGACAGAGGGAGAAATTTATCAGAGAAAAAGATTAATATAAGAGGGAGAAATTTGAATTTCAGTGTTTGAGGGAGTTTTGGATGAGAATCAGAATAAAGCAAAAGACATTAATAAAATTGGATGAGAATCAAAATGAAGCTAAGGACATTAACAATATTTCATTCTTATGTCCGCTGCTCTATAATTCTATATTTTATGACATGTTGGGTTGCCATCAATGCCAAAGAGGGAGATTGTTGATGACAATTATTCAATTATGTATTGTCATTGATGTTTACACAAGTATAGTGATGTTTACACAAATGTCTAATCCTATCCGAGCACAGTCAGTGTCTACCGAGCTCTCTCAGACATTGAAGATGACCAAAGACTTTTTCAGTTCTAACCGAGTTCACTTGGGCATTGTAGTGTTGGTCAGGCATTGAAGGATTTCAGTATTGACCGAGCGAACTGTTAGTGTCAACCATCTAACAGTGGATTATAATTTATGGATAATTAGTTATATGCAACCGACAAACATGAATTTTATTATTTATTTGGAATGATATCAAGGTCTTCTTGACAAGGCTTAACATATATATTTAAGGTCAAGTTTGGATTGAATTGTGTGAGATAATATTAGTGATGTGGAAATTGCATGTGAAGTGTGATATGAAGAGTGAAGGAAAAATTAGATGTGATTCTAGTTGAACAGAGAATACAGAGGACTGCAACAGAATATTCGATCAGTGAGGATCAAGTACTTAATCTAGAATAGAGATCTGAATAAGCAAGGATAGTTGCTTATCAAAATAGGTCAATTCATTGTTACTCTCTAACAATTGTAGCAGTGATAAAATCTCTTAACAGTCTTTTGTAAATCCTCTAACAAGGTGACATTTCTACATTGAAGTGTTTAAAGACCTTTCACAAGGCCACTCCTTACAGGGTGATTAAATCCTCTAACCAGGTCACACCTAACAGTGTGTTATTGTAACCTTTAACAGGGTTGGCTCCTAATATGGCTCACTTTAGAAGAGTGAAAAACAGTGATTAGTTGTTATTGGTGGTTTTTCCCATATTGGTTTTCTACATTAAATCTTGGTGTTATCTATGTACATTTCATTTGATTTATGGTTTATGTTTCTACAATTAATTACTAAATATAATCACAGTTAATATCTTAAGATTTTCTATGTTAACCGAGTGACAGTGAAATATCTATGTTAACCGAGCAACAATGACAGATTTTTTTAAGACATCTAAGGGACTTGGATTTTTTTTTGTGGTAACCGATTCACCCCTCCCCTCACAGTTACTCAGTTCATTTCCAACAATTGATATTAGAGCTACAAGTGGTTACAGGGAAGGTTTAAATGCCTAAGTTAAAGATCACAGATGTCTTAAAGAAGGGAGATCCCTAGGCTCAACAAGGACAACTTTAATGCATGGAAAGATCTGACGAGGGTACATCTATCTACTATTGGAGATACTGGTTTGAAATTCTTGGATCACAAGTATGTGGAACCACCGAGACCTATGTCTATGGATCAGATGATGGAACTGAAGTATCATAACATAATGATGATTGATATAGCCTCTGGACTCAGCTATTCTGAATTTGATGAAGTCATGGACTTCCCTACTGCCTTTGATATGTGAACAAGCTAGATGATATCTATGGAGGAGATGCAAGTGTAAAGAGAGCCAAAGAAGAAAGTCTCAGAGGTCAATTTGATATGATGAAAATGAAAGAAGGAGAGGACATTACAAGATACAGTGAAAGAATAAAGAAAAGTGTCAGTGTCATCAGAGCTACCGGTGGAGTAATTGAAGACACAATAGTGGCTAGCAAGGTATTAAGAACTTTACTTCCTATCTATGCAATTAGAGTTTCAGCTATTCAAGAGATGAGATGTAGTAATGGTATAACTCTAGATGGATTGATTGGAAGATTATCAGCTTTTGAGTTGGATAAATTTGACAATTATTCTCCTAATCCTAGCAATCTTGAGTCAACATTCAAAGATAAATTAAACGTTGGAAAGATGAAAGGAAAATAGATTGACAGTGATAGTGATGATGATTCTGATGATGAGGATCTGTAAATTATTGGGAAAAGGACAATACAAAGGAAGAATACCATTGATTTTCTTTGCATGTGATGAGGTCAGTCACATTGCTCCTAAATATTTGAAAAAGGAAGACAAAGGTGAGAAAAATCTCAACAAGTATAAAGGCAAGAAAGACTACAAAAGCTACAAAAGCTACAAGGACAAAGGTAAGAAATCTTGTTATATTTCTAAAGATTCTCATAGTGATGAAGATGAAGATGAAATGGTTTACATTGCTATTAAGGATGAGTCAGATAGTGAAGACAATTAAAATACAACACTATATTCTCATATTAGCAAGAATGACACCTAGATAATTGATAGTGGTTGTTCTCACTACATGACTAGTGATAAAACCAAATTTGAACATCTTGAACACTATGATGGTGGGAGTGTTAGTTTTGGGAATGATGAACCCTGCTATGTAAAAGGTAAAGGTCGTATTACTCTTACAGAAGGAATCAAATGTGATAATGCTTATTGGGTTAAAGGACTAAGGCATAATCTACTAAGTGTGGCACAACTGAATAACATTGGTTTCACAGTAGAATTCATAAATGGTAAGGCCAAGCTCCTAGATGGTAGAGGAAACCTAGTTGGAACTGGGAGGCAAACAAAAGGTAATCTATTTTATCTTGATCTCAATGAAAGTTGATGTTTTATTGCACAAGTAGAAGAAAGATGGTTATGGAATAAAAGGTTGTGTCATGTGAGCTTTGACAACCTGATCAACATAAGTAAGAACAAAAGAATAAGAGGTATTCTTGTTCTGAAGAAACCTGAACTAGCAATATGCAAACAATGTCAAATTGGGAAGATGGGCAAAACAAGCTTCAAGAGAAAGAACTACAATACAGAAGAAGTCTTGGAATTGGTGCATACTGACTTATGTGGACCAATTAGAGAAACAAGCTGCACATGTGATAAGTACTTCATTCTATTTTTTGATGATCATTCTAGAATGATGGCTGCTATGTTTTTCAAAGAAAAATCAGAATACTTTCAGAAGTTCAAATGGTACGTAGCCAAAGTTGAAAAAGAAACAGGAAAGAAACTTAAATGCTTAAGATTTGACAGAGGAGGAGAGTTCATTTCTAACAAATTCAATGAGTTCTACAATGAAAGAGGAATCAAAAGACATGTATCTGCCCCAGGTACACCACAACAGAATGGTATAGTAGAAATAAGGAATAGATCCATTATGGATTGTGCAAGAACCTTGATGATTGAGAAGGATGTTGCTACCAAATACTGGAAGGAAGCCATTAGCACTGCAATTCACAGATTCAACTGAGTTCAACTGAAGAAAGGTACTGAGAAGACACATTTTGAATTACGGTATGACTATAAACCTAGTGTTCGTTATTTCAAAGTATTTGCAAGTAGATGCTACATCTTGAAGGAATCAAGACATGGAAAATTTGATGTAAAAAGTGATGAAGGTATATTCCTAGGCTACTCAAGCAAAAGAAAAGCATATAAATGTTTAAATCTTAATACTCATAAAGTCATAGAAAGTGTGCATGTAAAGGTTGATGAGTTTGCAGAGAAAAATGAAGAACAAAGCATTAAAGAGCTTGAAGACTACATAAACTTTGTGTATTATGAACCTGATACTATACCTAAGACACAGACAATGGTGCTTGGACAACAAGCATGTCAACCACTGAATTCATATGCACAGACCTTGTTGCAACCTATGCAACCAGTGATGCTAACTGCAGCAACTGAGTTACAAACAGAGGGAATCGAGTCTCAAAATGAAGAAACTGAGTCATAGACAGAGGCAACTGAGTCACAGACAGATACACCCGAGTCTCAGATAGTGGAAATTGAGTGTCAAAAAGAAGAGCAGGACAGGATATTTGAGCATGGTGAACATAGTGGAGGAAGCCCACAATCAAGGAGAAGGGATCTTGTACTTTCTAAATATGTTAGAAGACATCATGCACCTGAAAAAATAATTAGAGATAAGACAGAAGGTGTAATGACAAGGAGCAAGATAAAAGGTACATGTTTACTTAGTGAAATTGAACCTAGAACTGTTAATGATGCATTGAATGATGAGAATTGGATTGAAGCAATGAATGAAGAAATTGAGCAGATAGAAAAGAACAAAACTTGGACTCTTGTACCTAGACCAAAAGGCAAGAATGTAATTGGTACTAAGTGGGATTTCAGAATGAATATGAATGAGAAAGGTGAAGTTTCCAGAAACAAAGCCAGACTAGTATGTAAAGGATATGCTCAAGAAGAGGGTGTTGACTGTGGAGAAACCTTTGCTCCTGTTGCAAGACTTGAAGGAGTCAGAACTCTTATGGCATATGTTGCACATAAAGGATTCAAAGTATATCAAATAGATGTAAAACCTAAATTCTTGAATAGAATTCTTGAAGAGGAAGTCTACATTGAGAAACCTGGAGGTTTTGTAGAACCTAACAAAAGGAATATGGTTTGCAAACTGCACAAAGCATTGTATGACTGAAACAAGCTCCGAGAGCCTGGTGTGAAAGACTACATAGTTACTTGATAAGTATTGGATTTCAGAGAACTAATGACAATAGTAGCTTTTACATCAAAGAAGGACCTCAGAACAAGATACTATTAGTAGAAATATTTGTTGATGACATATTGTCCACTGGATATGATGACTTATGCAAAGCATTCTTAGAAGCTATAAGTAAGGAATTTGAGATGTCTATATTTGGTGAAATCAATTTTTTTGTTGGCTTACAAGTTTATCTGATGAAGGATGGTATCTACATTAATCAGTCTAAGTACATAAAAGAAATACTGAAGGAATTTGGGACAGAAGACTCTAGACCAATCGGAACACCTATGCCTATTGGACATAAGCTATCTAAGGATGATGATTCAAAGGAGATAAATCATACTACATACATATCCATGATTGGAAAACTTCAATATGTTGTTCACACTAGACCTGATATTACATTAGCAGTCGGTATTGTTGCAAGGTTTTCAACTAATCCTAGAGAGAATCATTGATGGCTATCAAAAGAATTTTGAGATATCTTAAGGGTACTGAAGATTATGGATTATGGTATAAGAAAGGAGGAAACTTTGATTTGAAGACCTTTACTAATGTTGATTGTGCAGGAAGTGTTGATGATAGAAAGAGCACAAGTGGTGGAGCACTATTTCTTGGAAAGAGGTTAGTCTCCTAGACAATCAAGAAACAAAACTGCATTTCTCAATCTACAGCAGAAGCAGAATATCTTGCTACAATAGTGAATTGTTCAAACATCATATGGTTCAAACAATTGTTGTCAGGTATGAAGGTGGAAATCATGAAACCTATTATTATCTACTATGACAACACCAGTGCTATTAACATTTTAAAGAACCCTGTCATGCATACCAAGACTAAACATATTGTAATAAAATATCATTTCTTGAGGGAATTGGTTCAGAACAAAGAAGTAGGATTGGAATATGTGAATACCAAAGAACAAATTGTAGACATATTCACAAAACCGCTACCTAAGGATGCATTTTTGTATCTTAGAGGAAAGCTAGGGGTAATTCCCCTAACCGAGGCTCACTAAAACACAGTTTAGTGATGCATCAATCGAGCTACATAACAGACTTAACATATTGATGTAGATATTTAGAGCTTATTGCATATGAATCAGTACAGACAAGTACATTACAGTTTCATTGGATAAATCAGTTGGTGTCTTTGGCATTGGTTGTTAAAGAGGGAGAGATTACTGTATGTCATAATAACTCATGATGGAGGGAGAGATTACTACATGATCAGTGAAATAGGGAGAGATTTTTGATGGAGAGATTGATGACAAAGGGATAACTTTACCAGAGACAGAGATTATTGTAAGAGGGATAAATCTGTATTTCAGTGTTTGAGGGAGTTTTGGATGAGAATCATAATGAAGCTAAAGACATTAATAAAATTGGATGAGAATCAAAATGAAGCTAAGGACATTAACAATATTTCATTCTTATGTCTGTTGCTCTATAATTCTATGTTTTATGACATGTTGTGTTGCCATCAATGCCAAAGAGGGAGATTGTTGATGACAATTATTCAATTGTGTATTGTCATTGATGTTTACACAAGTATAGTGATGTTTACACAAATGTATAATCATATCCGAGCACAGTCAGTGTCTGCTGAGCTCTCTCAGACATTGAAGATGACTAAAGTATTTTTCACTTCTAACTGAGTTCACTCAGGCATTGCAATGTTGGTCGGGCATTGAAAGATTTCAGTATTGACCGAGCGAACTGTTAGTGTCAGCCGACTAACAATGGATTATATTTTATGGATAATTAGTTATATGCAACCGACAAACATGAGTTTTATTATTTATTTGGAAGGATATCAAGGCCGACTTGACAAGGCTTAACATATATATGTAAGATCAAGTTTGGATTGAATTGTGTGAGATAATAGTAGTGATGTGGAAATTGCATGTGAAGTGTGATATGAAGAGTGAAAACGAAATCAGATGTGATTCTGGTTGAAGATAGAATACAAAGGACTGCAACAGAATATCCGATTAGTAAGGATGAAGTACTTAATCCAGAACAAATATCTGAATCAACAAGGACAATTGCTTATCAAAACAGATCAATTCATTGTTACTCTCTAACAATTGTAGCAATGATAAAATCTCTTAACAGAGTAGAATTAAAAGTCTTTTGTAAATCCTCTAACAACGTGACATTTCTACATTGAAGTGTTTAAAGACCTTTCACAAGGCCACTTCTTACAGGGTGATTAAATCCTCTAACCAGGTCACACCTAACAGTGTGTTATTGTAACCTTTAACATGGTTGGCTCCTAACATGGTTCACTTCAGAAGAGTGAAAAACAGTGACTAGTTGCTATTGGTGGTTTTTCCCATATTGGGTTTCCACGTTAAATCTTGGTGCTATTTGTGTACATTTCATTTGCTTTATGGTTTATTTTTCTACAATTAATTACTAAAGATAATCATAGTTAATATCTTAAGATTTGTTGTGTTAACCGAGTGACAGTGAAATATCTATGTTAATCGAGCAACAGTGATAGATTTGTTTAAGACATCTAAGGGACTTGGATTTGTTTTTGTGGTAACTGATTCACCCCTCCCCTCTCAATGACTCAACTCATTTCCAACAAGTATATCAACTTATTTGCACAGGCTACAACTGAAGATTTTTCTTCCTGGTTCTTTCCTGCCAGTATCCACGCCTGAACCAGGTTTGTTAACTTTTTGCTATTATTATTAATAAAATATATATCGTGGCCTAACCACATTTTTTATAAAAAACATGACATGCATACACACAATATAATTAAATAAAAAAGATATGAATTAAAATAAAATAATAAAATTTGAAGTAAATAAAAATTTCTTAAATAAGAGTAAAAATTAAGAAATAAAAATTGAATAAATTAAATGAAAGAATTATATTTAAATAAAATTCATTCTTTAAATTATAAAAAAGTCAACAATATAAATAAAATAAAATAATGTTTAAATTATTATAAAGTAAGATAAAATTAAAAATCTAAACAAAATAATATAATATTTAGATATTTCTAAATAAAATAATTCTTAAATAAATAAATTATTCAAATTTGAGTTCATAAAAACAAAATTATTCAAATTTGATCTCTATCAATATTTTTAGATAAATGTATTCAAGCAATCTATTATAATAATGATCTTCATAATTATCACCATATTTTATCTTTATAATTATAAAACAAGTTCTTTGAATAGCAAATACAATTAAGAGTGTAAATTTTAGTAGAGTATATAACTAAATAAAGGAGGTCGAAAAAAGGATTAAGAAGTATGCAAATGAAGAAATATTATTAAATCAATCTTTGTTAATGAGTGGTGAAGTTGAATAGTTCTAAATGAGCACACTAGAAACAAGTGCCACGTAGTGACCTCACTTGCCGTAAATAGTTATAATTATATATGTAAATTTAATTTTAATTTTATTATAAATATTATATATATTTTAATTAATATTTATTTAATAAAAGTAAAATTATTATAATATACAAGTTCTAATGGCCATTTTTACCTTAAATTTTTTTTTTATTATAGATTAAAAATTAAATAAGAAACATTTTATAAAATTTGAAAAATAATATTTAATAAATTATGTTTGCATATATTGTAATTTCATTTGTATAGTTGTAATTGTAAAAATTTAAAATATAGTTATAAATTATAAATGTAAGGTAGAATTTAAATAATAATATATAAAGAGATAATGAAATATTAAAATTATATAATATAGCATATATGATATTGTACTTTTATATTAATATTATAGAATAATATATATTATATATTAGAAATTGTAATAATTATTTATAACATATATATTAAAAATATTATAGTAAATTTTTTAGAATAAATAATTGAATTTTTTAATGAAAATAACATGTTTAGATTATAAAATATAAAATATAGTATTTCATAAATATACTATATTGTAAATTAAAAGACTAATTTCAAAATA
>MU225470.1:165939-176826 GCA_018584345.1 Thuja plicata | reverse complement strand
TATTTCTCTATTTATAGTCACCTCTGTGGCAATGCGGAGTTCTCGGTAATCAAATTTATGCGGCCAATATTGCAACTCCCATTTTTCATAGAATTTTATGGAGTCCATCTTTTTTAGCCAAAAAAATGCCTTCAGTATGAGACACAAGATGAAAGCAGCTGAACATATTATAATAATGGAATTGCAGAACTTCGAGGTTTTGACATAAAAAGAAGGAAGATGAGAAGTCTCTAGATCTGGAGCCTTGCCACTACCAGTTGTGAAGCTCCATGCTAGAATGTAATGGTTCTCAACTAGAGGGGAACTACCTGTTGATGCAACAAATAGATAAAAAGATTCATAAAACTCATACTCATGTTATAAAGATCATATTCACAAATCTTTAATAAGACGTACTTTGTCTACATTTTTTTCTCAATTGAATATATAATATAATATATTACTAGAATATATAAACAATGACATCATAGACCTCTTAAAAAGGAGAGTGTTTTCATCTTCTAAGAAATGTAAAAAATTTCTTGCTCTCTATAAGATACAATCTCTACCATTGCTTTTTCTACTATAGACAAGGCATATCAAAGGTTTTAACCATTAACAAAATATCTTAATGAAAAAGTTTCATGTAGTATGATCAATCAAGGATGAATACACTTTGGCCTTGAATTTGTTGTGACAACATTGTATACCTAATAAAATAAACACCCACACATGTGTACAACATTTATGAACTGCTCTAATTTATTGTTTATAACAATTCTATTTGAAGCTTAAATTCAATTTTAAATTTCATTTAATCTATAAGCTATAATAAAAAAAAAAATTCAAAACAATTTTATGCATTGTTTTCTAATTTAAAATTTAATCATATATTTTGATATGATATTTATAGTGAATGAAATATTATTATGTTTGAACAAAATTATTCATTTTTATATTATACTAAATTTATATAATATTATGTTAATGTATATAGAGTTTGTTTGATAAAAAAATATCACAAATTATATATAAAATATGTATGATTTAAGATATTGTTTACATTATTATATTTATAAATTTACGTAAAATTATTCTAGCATAAACATCTAAATTTCTACTTGAAGAGTTTTCTAGATTGTTTAAAATCATTAAACCAATTCAAGAGTGTGATTTAAAAAAAGTGAGTAGCTAGCTTGAGCCATTAGATTTTAGTTGAAATACTAAAATTCTATGGATAAACTAGGTTCACACAACATATGTATCTCATAGTATTTTGATGTCTAAGATCATGCATTGATAAATGTAATCAAACCAAACACATTATTAGAAAATAAAAACTATACTCAAAGCAATGTAATTTGATAGCTACAACCATTTATTCTCTCCTTCTTAAGAGAGACATTAGACCCTAAGATGGGGGCCAGCCTTAAACATTACACACTAAGGAAAAAACTAAGCTTGAAAAAAGTAAGCCAACTTTGATTATTTAACACTTTTTGCCTAGGAATCAGTCATTAGTGTATGATGTTTACAACCAAAATAAGATAGGTGTCTCGAAATTATAGTCATGAATATGAATGATTGTTTATCCCCCACAAAAACAAAAGATGCATGTTCTTTAAATTAGAAATGATATATTAGATTAAATAATTGACACTAAACCCCTTAAAGAAACCCCTCTTCAGAAACTAATCCCTTCCTTGAAATGAATAACCTCCTGCCTTCATACAATGACAAATTGAAATTTATCATAATAAATATTCCATATTTTGGAAACAGAATTCAAGACCATACTAGCATATGCCCTTTTCTCCAAACCTCGTTATATATACTTTATATAAAACCTTCCTTTATATACTCTATATATATTTTTCAAAAACAAAAAGGAGTAAACAGGAGTTTCTCTTTGTGGTGGTCTAGATTTGGTATTGTAGCGTGGATGTAATTCGAATAAAAGGCAGTTGGCAGATTAGACTTTGAACTTCTATTAAAACAAATTGACGCGCAACTACAATCTTTACAGAAAGAAACACAGAGAAGTGTTCAATGGAAACCTCACCTGTAGAAGCTGAAAACCCCACGTACATCTCATCTTCTATAATCCCATCCAAATCCAAATCTTTCCTCGACACCAGAGCTTTCTGCGGCTTCGCTTCCCCGACCTCGGCAATACTTATTTCCAGCTTCTTGGAGTCGCCATCGTAATCGATCCAGGCCCTTATATTACGCCCACTCTTCAGATTGATAGGCCTCAATCTGTTCCCTTCCCAGTAACCAGCACCTTCTGCCGCCACCGATTTGACGCTGTTGACATCGATTCCCACATGGTTGCCGCCCTTTTCATCCACGCCTATGCTCTGACTCGTGTCGAATTCTACTGCAAAAATATGGTTGTAATCTTTACCATCGCTCGATATGTTGAGGAGGCCCAAGTACTGCGTCGCGAAAGCGCCTTTCAGAGCGGTTGCGGGCGTCATGACGAAGCACAGCCCGTCAACGCCGCCTGAGCGCGGCTGCGGAACAATTGCGAATATGAAGCTCGTGCTGAATGAGATTACTGAGCCGTTTCTTTTCATGGGAACAGCCTTGTCAAAATAAGCGCGTCCGATGAGGCGCTCGGAGTGATTTGTGAGGCGGATTGCGTTGGATTGTATTGAGGCATCCGCAACATATTTGATTAAGCTAGTGGAGTTGAAGTGGTTGAAGAGGAAACTGGTATTCTGTTGAACACTCTGAGCTGCCGTTAAAGTAATTGAGAGGCGCAAAATCTGCATCCAAGTCTGCATCATCTTCGCCATTGAATTGGATTTTTGTGAGCAGTGTTTATTTTGGAGGGGCGGGTTTGCCTTGTTATGGGGAGAGGATTCCAGAAAAATCAAGCCTCCTTTTTAGACTGGACTGAGGAATTGAAATCTCCGCAAAGGGTACGGAAAGATGGTGTTAACAGTCCAATGTCAATCCTAACGTGGAGAGAGGTATCCAAGGACTAAAAGTCAAGGAAGAAGACGGGGAGCTATTTCCAACTCTAGTCAGGCCTCAGTTCGTAAGCACATGTGAATAGAAAGAAATGCTTTATACAAATTAGAATACAAATTAGAACACAACTCTCGCAAACCCAACGTGCAAGGACAAAGTTGATTGATGGATTTCGGTATTGGAGGCTTTCTTCTTCTTTCTTCTTTCTTTTTTTTTCTTTCTTTTTTTTTTTCTCTGAAGAAATGTATGATACAAATTAGAATACAAAAGCTGTAGTAAAAAGGGAATGTTGCAGTGCACATAGTGTTAGTGCACATAGTGTTGATGTTTACCATTCTTAATAACAAATTTAAGTGTTCAAAGAAACAATAAAATAGAATAATAGCAAATAAAAAATAATAATAAAGTTTGTAAAATGTTGATTTTGACTACTCCCAACGATAAATGTGAGTGAAGAGAAACAAGCCTCATCATCCTAGAATAAAGTATGCTCACACAAGAGAATCTATAATAAGAGTAATACGAACAATACCATGAATTGAATAGATAGTGTGTAGTGGATAGAAAACATGTACAAAACTAGAATGTTGAATTGTGTTCCTAAATATGAGACCATAACCTTGAGCTAAGGGAGACAACCTTCAACTTGCACCTTGTTAGCATCATTGTTGGAATCTTGATCTTTTAATGAGATTGGTTAAGAAAGTCATTTGGGTTAGAAAACTGGAGTGAATGGTATGAATTTTAAGCTTGTGCGAAGAAAAGGAGTGACAAAGTAGCTAGACATCTAAAATTTGAAATGTATTTGATAATAGTGAGACGCCAAGAGCTACTCTATATTGTGTTGTAGGTTGATGAATATCCCAAAAGAGTAGCTTTCAAGGACCATGAGAAGTGGAAAAGGGCACGTAGGGAAGCAAAAAGCTAAGACCATAATATTGAAACTTTGATTACAATGATAATTGAAAAACCCCTTCAGTTACCTCACATTCCATTCATTTTGAGAACTACATCTTTGAACTGGAAATCCTTAATGTAAAATTAGTTGTCAATCGCCTAAATTTATGAAGAGAGGGTGAAACAAACTTTTTTTTTGGGAAAATCTCTAGTTTGCTATACAATGTAGAAAACTAGTTTTTATCGATAAAGAAACATGTACCTATTACTTAGTAGGTACCCCTTTTGTAAATAATGCATACTAATTTCCTTCATGATTCAAAGGAAAATGGGTTCTTGTTTTGATTTTAGCCTTGAGATCACAAAGCATAATGAGTACCTATTTATGTTGGCATTTTTTGGTGGTCTTTTAGGTCAATGATCTGTAATTAGTGTTTACAACAAACTTGTAAATTAATTCCAATTATAGTTTTTCCCGATCCATGCAGAATTGCGTGATTATGCTTTTTAACCGTTGGAATTACAATTATGGACACTTTTACAAAATTTAAAGAAACTTAACTAATTACCAAAATAAAGTAATTAGAATAAGAATTTAAACTGAAATGAAATAGCAGAAAAAAATTAAGTTGAATGTAAGACATGAGATAGAAGAAAAATAAGACATAAAATAGAAGGGTAAAACATAGGTTGATAACGGAGTTCGTCCAATCAGGACTACGTCTCTGGGTTCGCTTCTCAATGTTGGGACCGCTTTATTGATATTGCCAAGCAAAACTATGCTTTGTTACAACACCCAAGCTTTCAGAACCTGCATACAATTTCCTCACAATCTCTCACAAAGAATTTTCCTCCAAGAAATAATTCTCCAAAGTCTAAATTTTCCTCTCAGACTAATTCGCTTTACAAAGGAAAATAACAAAAGTCTAAATTTTCCTCTCAGACTAATTCGCTTTACAAAGGAAAATAACCCCCTTTTATACAATTTTACATGCCAAAATTGGGTTCAACCATAATATCTTACCATACCCCATATCAACGAAATAAAGCCCTTGATCCTTAATAATCAGACTTATTTTGATAATTATGGGTTCCTCTTAATTTAATCCTTATCACTTTACTATTTTGAGTTTGTTTATCGGCTATTATATTTAACAAAACAATAAGCATCCACATATATTGGCGAAATACACGTATAGCATATTGGCATTTGCTGTGAATGAGTAGTCGATGGTGGCAGGTTCGAAAGCTGCCACCACCATTTTCGGCTCATCCCGTCTTATTTACTTTAAATAACCTTTGCGCCCACAACATTTCAAAATCAATGTGTGGCGGATTGGTGAGTGGGAATCTTGGTAAGAAAGAGGATAAGGGATCGAATCCCTTCTTTTTCATTTTGATATGTCGTTGTCAAACCTGAACCTAACAAAAAGGTGCTATGTGTCATGATGATGTCATCATTTGACTGGTGAACTAACTTTTTTTCGCAAACTTTGAGTAGCCATAACTTTCACATACGAACTCGGATTTTGTCCATTCAAAATGCATCTCAACTCTTCAATTTGAAACCCATTGTTGACCACTTTCAAGATAGTCAAATTTCACCTTTTTTTTAATGTCGCATTCGCTTGTTTGACCGAGCCTTTGACAACACATAACTTCTGCATACAAACTCCTTTTGAGTCCATTCAAGTTGCGTCAGGACTGTGTCAGCGACCATTTTCCAAAGATGTTGGGTTTGTAAGATTTTGAGACTGTGAAATTTCCAGGTCTTCTAGATCCACTTGGATCAGTCAAAACTTCTCCTTAGTGGGGACTCAACTTCTTATGGGTGCCCCTCCACTAGGGTTCATGGGGGACTATATACAAATCAAAATATTGATTGGGCCAACATGTCCATATTCAAAAATAAATTCCTTGGGTATATTGTTGGACATATTAGGGCAACAAAATATCTTAGACCCACTCTTAAAAGAGTATCTTGACACACAATTTAGATACTTGTGAGTAGGGTTTGCATTAATGACATTTAGAATGCTCATACCTATTTTCATAATGTTCACATGGATTTTTTTATCAAATTCATGCCTTTAAGGTGACAAATGGAATTTTGGCAAGATTTGAGTAGTTGTATAATTCATTTATAGTATTTTTGGAGATTGATAGCTTCTTGGTAACTGTAGGCGGAACTAGCATTAAAATAATATAGGTCAAAGTTTTTAATGCCTAAATGATGCATAATCACAAGATGGGATGGTGAATCAAGACTAGGGATGCAAGGATGGCAAGTGCATCAGTAAACAAATGTCAACAATGTTAAGAAGTTGAATTGTGGGACAATGGACATTTAACAATCAATATCCCTATGGAAAAATTGCAAAGGGGAAATATGGTGAGGAAAATCCTAAAGCTCCAAAGGAGACAAAGGAGTGGGAAACTGAGGAAAACATATACTAAGTTATCAAGAATGAATATTTAGGGAAGTGAGGTAGATTAAATTATAAAACCCCACTTATGAGCTTATACTGAGAGGATATTGTTCTAATTAATCAATACTTTTGCCTTGGGGAATAAAATGAATTGTAAATTCTACTAGGTTAGAAAGGTTTGAGGATTCGAGATGCTTCAAGAAATTTAGTAGTAAAGGATGAGATAATCATGAGGTTTGCGAGTAAATCTAAAAGGTGAAATGGAGATAGGGTTATCAACATACCTAACACCAAAGTGCTAAGGGAGGGGAAAATTTGAAAGCCCTTCGATTAGTGGGAGAATGTTTGGATTAAGGTGTCTCAACCTTAGAGTCCTAACAAGTTGAATTATTTAATTAATTATTGTATATAGTGTTATAACATAAGTTTTAACTTCTTATTTATCATGTCATCTTTGTGGAAACTTTGGTAAGGTGACATCCTATATGGAAGATGAGACCATGACATGGATTCATATTTTATAGGAAGTTGGCACCCACTTTTGGAGTTCTTATTTTTTAGGGGGCTAATTTTTCATTAGATGCTATATTGTGACTATGACAAGTTTCCATTATGACTATGATAGTTTTTTGTTTTATGGAATCTAGTCGTGATGAGTTATGTTTAGCAACTGGCATTTATGGTGGAGTTCACTTTGACAAGTGGTATGAGGTAAGGAAGGCACCTATTCTTGGCTTTGGAAGTTTCTATATGCAATGTTGCATGTGTTTAGCAAGTTATTGTTTTTTACACAACTCACCTCTTAGGCATAGAAGTTAATTTTGTAAACCATGTGCTCTCTGTGTGCGTGTGCATGTGCGTGTGCATGTGTGTGTGTGTGTGTGTGTGTCTGTGTTCCTTGGTTGTTTTCATGAGACACGTTGGTCATTTTTTAGATGTCACAATGCTATTGAAATCACTCCAAATTCTTTGTTGTTGTATCTATTCTTAAAGAGCATAGACTGTATACTTTGTATTGTAACTCTTGTTGATGCTATACAATTGATCTCTCTATTTTGGAGTGTGTTTCTTCCCAAAATGATTTTCCCACATAAATATGGTGTTATGTATATAGTTGTTAAAAATTGAAATTTATACGTGTGTCTAACTTGTAATAAGTTTAAGGGTTTGTAAGATTTTTTTGCATTATCTCCCTTGTTAGGTATAGCATATGGAAGCATTATTTTGCACTTTTCTTCCTTTCATATTAGAGAGTTCCTATATGCAACCATTAGTTTTCAAGAAGCCTATGCTTGATTACATGAATTTTTCTCATGAAATTATCACAACATATTTACCTTGTTTCATTTCTCATCACCTCGTATTGGATTTACGAGTGTGGACTTGATCTAGGTTACTTCCATAACTATAATTCTAAAATTTGCCCTAATAAAATTTAAGATTCAAAATGATACCTTGTTGACCTTTTCACTAGTCAGTGTGAGTTGACCAAGCACTCATTTTTGTTGATTTTAGAGCCATGTCTTATTTAAAGGAGTTCATTCACTCATTCGAATTCTTACTAAAACATGAGAAAAATATCTAGATAAAGCAACTCAAAAGAATAATCTATTTTATAGTTTACCTAATTGTGACATAATCATAGGTTAATTACACACGTGTTATCTTCCATATCTCACTCAAAGTTGTAAAGTTGATATGTTAGGAGTTTGATTAAGGAGAACTTGACTTTCACCATTTCTTAAAGGTGTTCCTAGTCATTGCCTAACCTTATGCACATTCAACTATTAAAAATTGAGGAAAAATGAATTCCAACTTGATACATAGTCTATTTTCGATGTTTGTAGCTTACAATTTTGGTCTATGAGTAAATTTAGGTCTACATTCGTATCTAGATCAAATCTACACTAACATAGGGAAACTTGAGTAATCATTGGTTATTTTAAAGAGTTTGGAATCTTCTTTTAATAAATTTCTAAAATTCCAATACTTGATAAATTGACTAGTAACATCAACTACAATACATATTTATCATCAAATTTTGAACTAAACACGTATTGTTTACTATCATGACTCATTTTTATCAAGTCAACTTTTTACTAATAATTATAATTCTTTCAATAACCTAAATAATCTTATGTAAAATTATTTTCCCTCTACAATATGAAAGTAAAATAGAAAATATATCATATTCATTGATTAAGTGCACATCCTATTTGATTAATTTTTTTAGTATAATAAGAAAAGGTGTAAAAATTTAAATTATATTTTATTTCTATGATATTTTAAATCACACTATCTATGAAGGAATTAAGAAAGATGATGGATAGGGGAAACTCCCCAGTAGCCATTAGGCGGTCCAATAACCATGATGTTTTTGTCATGTTGAGCCCCCAATTACTAATACTAAAGGAGCCCCAAAAATGAAAACGCATGTACCAATACACGATCACACATGTACTAATAGTCGGTCATTTATTACCTTTTTTGGTTGGTAATTGACCCATTTGTGCACCATTATTGGGACATTTTGTAATGACTACTAGGACACTTGGGCACAAGTACTGGCACTTTTGAGTAAACGACCATTGGTGCAAGAACATAGCAGGTATCAGACGACACTTTGAAAATGTCATTTTTTTACCACTCTGTGTTTGATGGTCTCTACAGGGAGATCAGTGAATACTCAGAAGCTGAAACCATAGCTTTAAGCTCTTAACTCACATGCGGAGTTACACCGAAAAAATTGTCAAAATCCAACTAACGATTTAAGAATTTTAGTTACGTGAAGTTAGCCTGAACAGCTACTAAGACCTTTCCCTAAATCATAGAATGTGATTCCAATCCTTTAAAAAAAAAACTTATAATCCAAAATCAACATCAAATAAATCATAGAGCTAAACAGTCAAATTCTATAACATATTTAAGAAACCGCGCCAGATTGGTCCTCCCTCTCCTTAATTCAATGGATGTTCGTATAGATGATCTTGGCAAGACGATGAAGGCCAAAATGTCAAATCCCACACGGTGAAAAGAGCAATTCAATGAATTGTAGGTCTTAGAAATTTGCCTAGGGAAGAGAACTAAACACTATATACTGGTTTATGCGCATATTGCGCAGTGACGAGAAAAAACAATGAATTTTGGACTGCAGCAGAGCATATTTTAATATTTTCATAAGCATTAGGGTTGATTGGTCTGGACAATGTCTCCCATTTTCTCTATCTATCTTAAAAACCCAAAACAATCCCTTTCATAGTAACTATTTGTAACGGCTCTACCTCCTATCGTATATGACAGAGTATGAAGGCCAATCCTTCTTCTCTGTATACTACCTCTAGATGCCTAAAACCATTTCATATTCCCAAATCATTGCGATGCCCAAATAAGATTATTCTGTGCATGTAAAAGATATATCTTATGGACCTGCTGTAATTTTCGTAGATTGAGATAATAAAATTGATATCCTCTGCTTGAAGAGTGGACGTAGTCCAGCAATGGATGAACCACTATAAACTTGTGTTGCCATCTCTCTCTGTTTATGTTTTTACATTCTATTATGTATCTTTTAATTTCATTGTCTGCAAATTACTCTCAACAATTGGTATCAGAGATGGTTAAGCTCATTTGATTTTCAAGAAATCGGCAAAGATTTGCAGACGCCATGGATGAGGCAGATAAATGGAAAATCAAAAAGTTTTTTGGGAAAAACTTTGGGCTATGGAAAGTGCAAATTGAATCACTGCTTATCAAGTAGGATTTGCAACCAGCAATGCTGGGAAAAGCAAAAGGCAAAGGCACTATGTCAACGAAGCTTGGGAGACAATGGATTTGAAAGAACGGGCAACAATCTTTCTCGCTCTCTCAAGCAATGTGTTGTTTAATTTTTTAGTGGAGAAGACAACAAGAGAGCTCGTTGAAAAGTTATCTTCATTATATGAAATACCTTCAGCTTCGAACAAGGTTTTTCTAATGAAAAAGTTATATAATCTGAAAATGAAAGGAGGAGGAGGGTGCAAGCACAAAGTTGAGTGCCAATTCCGTGGAAGTCCGCGGCCAAAAAAAATTGGCAACCAGAAACGGGGACCCATTTTTTTAAAAACGGGTGCCCGTTATGGTTCGGGTGCCCGAGCCGTAAATTTAAAACGGGTGCCCGTTTTAAAAATGGGCACCCGTTTTGGTTCGGGTATCCGTAGTGAAACGGGCACCCGTTTTTAAAAAACGGGTGCCCGTTTTGTAAAAGTATTTAAAATTTGTTTTAAACCGTTTTGCAAATCATTTTCACAATTTGCAAAACGGGATCACATTTTTATCTGAACGGGTACCCATTTTTGAGAGCTACCACCGACCCCCCTGCTGCCATTTTTCCTCCTACAGGTACGTATTATTGTTTTTTATTTGTTTTTATTATTATTTTTTATTAAAAATCTTTTTTATTATTATTTTTAATTAATTGTATATTGTCTTTAATGTTTTTAGTTTTTGAGAGCTATCACCGACTCCCCTGCTACCATTTTTCCAGGTACGTATTATTGTTTTTATTTCTTTTTATTAATGTTAAAAATTGTATATTCTGTTTAATGTTTATAGTTTTTTTAAATAT
>MU225470.1:135475-149543 GCA_018584345.1 Thuja plicata | reverse complement strand
AGGTTGCATGTACATTCCATAACACCTTTGAAGTGATAAGTTTTCTTGTAAAATTATCTCTGAGGTTGAACATAAGATTGGAATGATCTTGACTCTATTGCCCGTGATAGAATAAGGCACTGGTCTAGTCTAATCATTATTTGGATTACAATTGTTCAGTTCATTGTTATAGTTTTGTGATATATTATCTATCTGTTTGTTTCAATTTACATACATATATACTAAACATTCTTTCAATTACTCAAAGTATTTCAGTTTACAGTTTATGATATATTGCTTACAATTTGATTTATTCAAGTCTACTTGCCATCTTGAGAGATTAGTTTAATTTTGTACACCAATTATCTGCTATAAAATGCCTTAAACCAGTAGATAGTGGTTAAGGTAAAGGTTCACCCACCTTGGTCTTTCAGAGCTAGAAGTGCAAGGGAAGAGGATCATAATCGATCATTCCCGTTAGTTGGCCAAAAACAATTGGTTTTCTAAACATTGGATTGGCAAGTCCATAGGAAATTCAATTCAGCATTTTTGGGCACCAACATAGTGCCAACAACATCCGCAATAGACCACCCACTCCAATTTTTCCTCTCTGCAACCGACGGAAGGATATACAGTCCAAAATTAGAACTTCTTCGAAACAACAGAGATTGGGAAACATCAAGAGGGCTCTGTTCTTCCTCATACTTCAGATGCATATCAAGATATTTTGCTTCGACGATCTACACAAGAGAGAAAGCGTCCAAGGAAGTTAGATGATTATGAGCTCCTATTCTCCTTATGTTCAAACCAGGCAGAGCCACAAACTTACAAACATGCCTGCAATGATGTTATTTCTGAAAAATGGATGGCTGCAATGCAAGAGGAAATGGCCTCTTTATATGCAAATGCCACTTGGGATTTGGTCACTCTTCCACCAAATCGCAAGGCTCTAAAAAATAAATGGGTCTACCAGATAAAAGAGGAAGATGAAGGCCGAAAATGATACAGGGCCAGATTAGTGGTGAAGGGATTTGCTCAACAGAAGGGCATTGATTTTAATGAAATTTTTTCTCCAGTTGTGAAGATGCAAACAATTCGTCTGGTCTTGGGCATGGCAGCTACACTTGATCTCCAGCTTGAGAAACTCGATGTCAAAACCACATTCTTACATAGAGATATTGATGAAGAGCTTTACATGGAGCAGCCAGAAGGCTTCATTGAACGGGGTCATGAAGATTTATATTGCAGATTGAAGCGGAGTTTGTATGGGCTAAAACAAGCGCCACGATAGTGGTATCTCAAATTTGATCAATTTATGTAACAAAAAAACTTTACTTGGTGTGAATTAGACCCATGTGTTTACTACAAAAAACTTCAGAGTGGTGAGTTTTTCATTTTATTACTTTATGTTGATGACATGTTAGTGGATGGAAACTGCATGCATGTTCTTCATGAGCTGAAAATGCATTTATCTCTTCGCTTTGCCATGAAATATTTAGGGGCAGCGAAGAGGATTATCAGGATAGATATTATCAGGAATAGAAAAAAAAGAGTTCTCATATTGTCTCAAGAGAAGTACATTTTAAAGGTTTTGGAGAGGTTTAAAATGGCAAATGCCAAATCAGTTTCTATTCCATTGGCTGAACATTTCTACTTATCATCCAAATTGTGTCCTACTACTCTGCAAGAGAAATCAGAAATGGATAGTGTTCCTTATTCTTCACCAGTTGGTATTTTAATGTATGCCATGGTGAGCGCACATCCAGATATTGCACATGCAGTGGGAGTTGTGAGCCGTTTTATGAGTAATCTGGGAAAAACTCACTGGCAAGCAGTGCAATCGATTCTTTGGTATTTGAGAGGCACTTCCTCTCATGTTTTATGTTTTAACAGTAAGACCCCTTTTATTTTTGAATATGTTGATTCTGATATGGCTAGAGATATAGATAACAGGAGGTCAACAACAGGCTATGTGTTTACTTTTGTCGGGGCAACGATTAGCTGGACTTCTCGAAAGCAACAAGTGGTTGCTCTTTCCTCTATTGAGGCTGAATACATTGCTCTTACTAAGGGAGCTAAAGAGCTGATATGGTTACAATGACTATTTGGAGAGTTGGGATTTAAACAATCCAACTTTACTCTATTTTTTGACAGCAACAGTGCCATTCACTTGGCCAAAAATTCTGCATTCCACAGTCGCATGAAGCACATAGAAACCAGACTTCACTTCATCCGCCATGCTCTTGAAGAGGGAAAATTACAGTTAGTGAAGATTGATACAAAGGTAAATCCAGCTTATGCATTCACCAAGGTTGTACCTCCAAATAAGTTTGAATTCTGTAGAACTTCTCTTGGCATTGTAAAGACATAGCCATAAGCACCAAGCGGGGGATATCGTGATGCAGCTCTTATCGCAGAAATGATTGGACTTCAAGTGGGAGATTGTAATGGCTCTACCTCCTGTCATATCTGACAGAGTATGAAGGCCAATCCTTCTTCTCTACCTACTACCTCTAGATGCCTAGAACTGTTTCATATTCCCAAATCATTGCGATGCCCAAATAAGATTATTATGTGCATGTAAAAGATATATCTTATGGAGCTGATATAATTGTCATAGATTGAGATAATAAAACTGATATCCTCTGCTTGAAGAGTGGACATAGTCCAACAATAGATGAACCACTATAAAATTGTGTTTCCATCTCTCTCTATTTATGTTTTTACATTCTGTTCTGTATCTTTTAATTTCATTGTCTGCAAATTACTCTCAACACTGCTAAAGAAACACTTTTCGCATCAAGTTAGATGCATTATTTATACCATTAAAAACACCTCACATCCAGATTCTAAAAGCATAAAGCTAGTGTTCTCCATACACCATACCTTAGAGTCCAAAAACCATGGATGTTGTCACAGTATTTTAACTCTGGTTTTGTCTTTGTTTTTCTTTTCTATGACTGTTGTAAGGTGAGAAATTCTTTTTGAGTTGATGGGTCAAGGGGAGCAAGAGAGGAAGGGTTATACAAACATTAGATCTCTGGTCTTTACTCCCAAGCCATCCAAAGATGGGTCTGCAACCAAGGTATACTTAAGATTTCCCTCTTCACTTTTAGTTTTGTTCCAATGCTTCTTTCTATTCCTGTAAATTTTTCTTTTGTTAAAAGCTTTGTTTTAATTCTTGTACTTTTGCCTCTAATACTCCTCAATCTCTCCCCTATTTTTGAGTGCTTGCCCTTCTTTCCCTATGGCCATCTTCATCTCATTTGAAGATCACTTTTGGCCATTCCAATGTGTTTTTTTTCTCATTGGGAAAGTTATAATGCAGGTTTTATCTGCATCTTTGAGGTCTTCTAGGGATTTCAAGGGACATGGAGAAGAAGACGAAACTCCTCAGTGGTTAAACTAGTTGGAACTGCTGAAAAGACTACAAGGAGAAATCAATCATAATGATGACAATGAGAAGATAGAGCAGAGAAATGAAAGGGGTGAAGAGAAGAACCCAGATATTTGTACTTTGCATAGCAATGAAAGAGGTGAAGAGGACCTAGTTTTTTGTGTGTTGCAGAGTAGCATTGAAGAAATGGGTATGCCTGCAGAACATGAACATGTTCAAGTGGGTCAATGGCTACAAGAAAAATAGGTAAAAATGGTGCCTTCCTTAATGTTTATATTATTTCAAGTTTATGGTGGACTAGTACGTTGAAAGGATTTGCACTTTGCAAGGACTTGTTGTTGTTGAGGAAGATGGTGATGAACATGAGATGCAACAGCCATGGAAGGAAATGACAAACCTGAAGATGTCAATGAAGGAAACGGCAAACATGGAAGTGTTGAGGAAAGAAACAGAGAATATGGAAATGTCAAGGAGGCATTATTTTACAGCCATAATAGTAGCTGAAGAGAAACCAAGGGAAGAAACATTGGCACTTGCAGCAGGGCTGAGGTTGAAGCTGTAGTCAATCTTGGCTATCAATTCTTTTTCAAGCTTTGACAATTAAATCATTTCATTTCAAATGCTTTAATCAACAATTTTCATCTCATGCCTTGCAATTGTAGGTTTTTACTTGCTTCTTCAATGCAGTTATTATGCTGAATTAATACAGTGTTTTTGTGAGGCCTCACTCTGACCCATCATAGCTTTATTGCTCGATCACACTTTGACACTTTATGTTTTGATACATTGATACACTTTTTGTTATCCTGACAGAGACTCGTGATATTATGTTATGATGATGATTATATTGTGTGGATTACATTTTGATATGGATTGGACCTAAAATAGGTGGTTGATTTGGATTATATATTTTTAGATCAGTGAATTGATGAGAAGAACGAATCATGATTAGACTTGACTATTTCATAGATGCTATGTCATGGTGATTAAGGAATTCTTATGTTTTAAACATTTATGTATGAAAATTTCAATTAGGGGCTTAATTCTTCTTATAGATTAATGTTGCTAAATATGAATTGAAAATATATATTACATATAATTTTATCATCTTGGACTACTGATGCTCAAAGTTTAGTGTGCAGAAAAGGGAACCATGAAATTTTTTGGAGAATCAAGACTAAACACATGTGAATTGAGTAAGCCAAAGTTAAATCCAATAAGGGGTTGAAACCTCATTGTAATGTGACCCTTGTTGTAAATGTAATTTGAATATGTGTTAATAGTTTAAATTTATGTTATTGTTTGGACATGTCATTATGAATGTGATGTGTATTTTGTTGGTGTCACTTGACACTTGTGTTGTCCATGTGGATAGTGACATGTCATTTAGGGCTTGGGAAAGAATCACTTAACCTTATAGGATATTATATTAATCACTTGCATATAGATGCCTTGTAGGGATTCCATCATGTTGGAACTCAGATTTGAACCTTAGGGGTACTTTGGAGGGATTAAAAGTGACCCTAGAGTGTATTTTTGACCAAAATTAGTTAACCCTAAGGGGGTTCCTTGGGTTAGGGCTAATTTTTACTTATGGGAGAAACCTAGGTCACCATTATGACTCTCCAAAATACCTACTTTTCAAAAGTGGCGAAAATAGAGATGGTCTCATGCATCTAACTTGTCCCACACTCCTTGCTAAACTCTCAATTAAGAGGGGAGACAAAAAGGCTAGTTGTCATATCTCATTATTGCTAGTTCTTGAGTACACTTTTGGTGGTCTTTTTAGAGGGTTGTGGGAGACTTAGCGAGTGTTCACCCACTCTCTAATTTTAGAGACAATTAGGGTTTTGAAATGAGGAAAGATAAGGATTTGGGCTCTTCTCAAGTTTTATTTTGTCATAACACATTTGGAAGGTTGGTTTCTCTTGCCATGGAGTGCTTGATTTGTTGCAAGAAAATTTGGATGTATTGTTTTATGAATATGAAATCTTGTATGGGATTCATGTATGTAGTCTTGTATAGTGTTGTAGTATGTAAATTTTATTATCATGTGTTGGGTAGGGAATGCATTTAGATTTGTGTATCAATTTTTGTTTCTTTGGATTGGGAGTGTTGTTCATGGGAATTAAGACATTACTCACCCTTTGAAAAGGGAAGAAGTGGCCTTGGGTGAAGGGGTTCATTGGGCTCTCCATTGTAGTGAGAGTCTCTTTTCTTGGAGAAGAGGGATAATTTCATGGAGTATGGGATCTATGAAGCCATGTTAGAAATATTGTATTTTGGCATAGAAATGGCCAATGTGTATATGGAAGCAATGTCAATATAGCCTTGGAGAGACATGGAAAACTATTGTTAAGAAATTTGAAATTTGTAATAGAATTCTCCTCCTTGGAAAAGCCCACCTTCACCCTACTTCTATGGGTTTGTAAAACTCATTTGTGAGGACTTTATTGGGATTTTATTGTTGTTTTTGTGCATATAAAATATTGTGAGAATTTGGATGTAAAATCTTGTTTAGCCTTGGTTCTCCAAGCTCGGGGGTGGCCTTCTTTAGGCCTTGGTTGGGAGGTGAGCTTCCCATGGTTTTCCTCATGAAATTTTCAGGTTTTTAAAGTCATAGAGATGGTGCAAGAAGATTGAAATAAATTCCTATTTGGGGTAGTTGTGTGTAAACAACTTCAATGTTGCATAGTCACTCTTGTATTGAAATTTATTTTTGTTGATTGTTGTAATGTTCAATTTTGAAGCTTCTCATGATAAATATGGAGAGATATCCTACTTATGTAATGATTTATTAAATAAAAATATATTATGTACCATCCAAGTATTGAGTAAATTTATCATCTTGAAGATGTTGAAATGTAGATTGCAAGATTATCATATTGTAAAAGATTGAATCCTTAGTTCATGAATATTGCATTTTAATTTCTAAAAGAAAAGAAGTTAATCATCCATGTATGGAAGAATACCCAATATTGAAAGAGAAGAACAATATTATAGTTTCCTTCCCTACAATCTTAAGGAATTTTGCATCTTGAAATCTCCATAAATTTAACTCTCTTGAAATAGAAAAATCTCCATTTCATTTGCTTCTCTTGTGAAGAAGAAATATCCTTGTTATCAACAACAAATCTAATTAGTTAGTATGTTAATATAAAATTCAACTAATACTATTAGCCCTTTAGATATATTGCTCAATAAATCTATCCTAATGCACACTATGATCTATTGCCAAAAAAATGAACAAAGTAAGCAAAATGGAAGAGCTTGTATCATACAAAGCCCATAGCATTTTCCAGATTTAGAGAAAAAAAAAAGCTCTCTAGAATTTGTATGGGAAAGAAAATTTTCTCTTTACCATAGAGAATATTCCTTTCCCAATGTGCTTTACCCTTAATTAATTTCGTAATCTAATTTCATTAACAAAATCAGGGTTTTACTCCTAAACTCTAAAATTAACCCACCTTTTACCTTTTTGCCTAAACATTGGCTAGTGCTAAGTTAAAATAAAATAAACCACTTTATAAAAATGGGTTGCACTACTTGGGATGCACCACCCTTTCCCCTTGTTGTCATACTGTGCAAAAATATCTGACATGACCTTTGTAAAGTCAACTCCCTTCATTCCATTCGAAATTGCCTCGAAGGATGGGGTACTTGGGTTGGTGGGCCACTGCAGAAATAAACCTTCATTCCCTCCTTGCAAACCGCACCACCTCCCATAGGATCTCCTTGCCATGCGAAATTCTATGCATTAGGAGGTAAGGTAGGTGGTGGGACCCCCAAAACAGTCCTTCCTTCAACCTGCATCTTAGGAATTCGGTCCCCTTCTCAAGCATTTGTTTTTTTTGGACTTTTCCATAAGAGATGTTAGGTTAATGAATTAGTAGGTAGTTAGATTAGAGTTAGGGGCATTAGTTGATAGTTTAAAGTTGTTGATTAGGTTTACTCTTAATTGTTTTTAATTCAGAAATTTGGGTAGCATGTTATTCACTTATAGATTGATTTAATGTTGTAGCTCTAGTTAGTGGATAGTTAGGATTAGTAGATTATTAGTTAGTTAATAAGATCTAATTCTTCTGGTCTTAATCCATAATGGTGTGATATTTTTAGGCATATATAAATTAAATCAATGATGTAGCTTTAATTGTTAGCTTAATAACTTTAGTGTTATAAAAGATGAATAGACTTAACAACATGATCTAATTTAATTTGTCTTGGACTCATTTATCAATATAATAGTTAATCATTTTAAATAGACATGTAACATTAGTTATTTAGTTTAATTTATAATTGTGAGATTTATGAATCTAATTATTAGGGATTTTGTCTAAAGTATTGATTAGTCTATTAGAGAGACAGATTACTCAATTGATTCAATTGTTTAGTTAATGTTAAATTTTAATTTATTACCAAAATAAAGGGGGATTATATTGCTCTTGGATTCAAGGGGTTAGGGGTTATGCTCGGTTTAATTTAAAAGTAAATTTAAATTTTGAATTAGGAGATATTTCAAATGCCTAAATAAAAAGGTTAATTTAAAGTTGTATGTTAGGAACTGATGGATTAGGAATGCATGTGTTTTCATCATAGGAGAATAATTTTATCATTGATGCTAGTAGGTCAGGAGATCAAGTTTGATTTTAGTTATTGGATTTTAATTAATAGTTGTTTGATATAGTGAAATTATTATTCAATTTTAATCTTGTCAATTGTTAAATATTTCATGTATGATTGGGAGTAGAATATGTATCTGACTAGACTCAAGCTAGTAGTTAATGTTAACCGGAACTACACTTAAAAATATTAAGTTGTAATCTAGGTGTATAGTTAGGTAAGCACTAGGGAAATCTAGACCAACATATGTCCATAACCACTAACTACCATCATGATTTTAAAAAAGAAATCAGAGTTAGATCAACCTGAGTTGAGTATTCAGATAACCTGTGGAACAAGTTGATGTCGAGTTCTGCATCTATTTGTGGCTTGACCCTTATTTAGTCTACGTATATACCTTGTAATTCAAAGGTTAACTCTACCTTGGTATTACCCTTCCAACTCAACCATTGTTAGTTGTGCGTACTAATGTGTTTTTGAAAAAAAAAATTGTCTATGTGTTTTGCCCTAGTTTTGAGCATGACATTTTGTATCAGAGCCAGTTTTCGACACAAGGAACCTAACCCATTACGTTTCAACTCATTCAAAACTTAAATCATTGTTCAGGATGCCTGCGGTTACTAGAGCTAACCGACGAGGCATAGGTTGTAGAGCTCCCCATGCGGGGGTAGGACAGGAAGATCCACCACTGCCACCACCACCACCTCTAAACCCTAACCAGGATATTATGGATGTTCTCCAAAATTTGATTGGGGTGATTCAGTAGAGACTACCACCCGTAGTTCAGCAGCAGGTTCCCGAAGGGGAAGCACATGTTTTAGAGAATGAGAGAGCAGTTAGTAGACAGAGGAGTAGGAGTCCTCCACCCAGGTCTGTTGAGGATCATGATGATCAGGAGGGTGAGTCAGTTCATCAGGTTGTTATACCATGCAAGCATGAGATACATGTCAGGGATAGACGCCCTAGAGATGTTGGAGATGAGATCTGAGAGTTATTACGACTCCAGCCACCCTTGTTTTTGGGATCCACTGATGGGTCAGTAGTAGAGGCTTGGTTACAGAGTTTACAGTGATGTTTTAGATTGTGCCCTTATGGGAGTAATCTAAAGGCACGACTAGCAGTCCATCTCCTGCGGGAGAAGGCTTCCACTTGGTGGGAGCAGGAGGTGTCCATTGGTAGAGTGAGTATTGACACACTAGACTTTTGTAGCCCATTTTCGTTAGAGATATCTCTCCGAGCATTTCAGATAGAGACAGATAGAGGATTTCCATGATCTCCAACAAAGAGGCCTCATAGTGAGCCAGTATGAGAGTCAGTTTCTCAAGCTCCTTCCATATGTTGATTACATGAAGGACAAGAAACTGTGTATTCACTGTTTCATTAAGGGACTTAATATGTCTCTTCAGAGCACAGTGCGACTAGCATTCCCTACCACATTTAGAGGGGCAGTTGAGACGACACTGGTAGCCGAGGATATTCGTACTAGATAGGAGTCTCAGGATCGATCTCAGCACCGAAACCCCTCTTCCCAGCAGTTAGGACAGTAGAGACCCCCTTGGAAAGGAAAAAAAAATCATTCAGTAGGATCCTTTAAGGGTCAACAATCTCAGCAACAGAGATCCCAGCAGGATTCCAGACAGAGGCACTCACAGGGTTATCAGGGCTCTAAGCCCAAATAGTGGCAGTCTCAGGGCCTTAGACAGAATCATAGGACACAAACCCCTTAGACACAGTCAGCTAGGACTCAGCATTCCTCTAGGGGTGGATACAGTGGTTCTAGCAGGACCGGAGGGTCACAGTAGCCTAGGACACATGGAGTGTAGATTCAGACCCATGGGCCATGTTACACTTGCAGTGGTATGGGTCATTTATTGAGAGAGTGCCCACATAGAAAGTCAGCCAGTGGTCAGAGAGGGGCTACCTCAAAGCCTACAGTTGGAGATATGGGTAGATCCCATAGAGTTTTTGCAGCGGTTGATAATCGCCAGGCCGAGCACCACGCCACGGTCATTGAGGCCGAAGGTATGATTCAGGGTACTAGTGTTTCTATTTTGTTTGATTCAAGAGCCACATACTCCTTTATATCTCCCTATGTAGTGGAGCGTTGCGGGCTGGTAGCAGTTAGACAAGATGTTTGTTGGGAGGTTGAGTTAGCTTCTGGAGCTAGAGTCTTCGTTAGTTCCTTAGTTCGCAGTTGTCAGATTTAGATTGGAGACCTTATCACGATGACTCATCTCCACATTACCCCTCCAGGTTCTTATGATGTAGTCCTTGGCATGGATTGGCTATGTGCCCACAACACCAAGGTGGATTGTCGTCAGAAGAGGGTCAAGTGTGTTGATGATCACGACACTTCTATGGTGATATTGGGGGTACAAAGACCCATATCCCTTCACATTATTTCTGCTATGTAGCTTAGGCGGTGCATGCAAAAGGGATGTCATTTATTTTCCATCACCAATAGTGATAGAGAGGAGGATTCAGGAGGGGAGCCTTCGCTCGAGGATTATCCTATTCTTTAGGAGTTTGCAGATGTATTTCCTACCGAGCTACCTGGCATGCCCCCACCTAGGGAAGTTGATTTTTACATAGATCTTGTACCAGGAGACGAGCCAGTATCTAGAGCACCTTACAGGATGACCACACATGAGCTCAATGAGCTCAAGATTCAATTAGAAGAGCTCTTGGAGAAAGGGCATGTCTGACCTAGTATATCACCTTGGGGTGCACTTGTGATTTTTGTGAAGAAGGATGGGTCACTTCGATTGTGAATTGATTATCGGTAGCTGAATAAAGTAACAATTAAGAACCGATACCCACTTCTCAGGATCGATGATCTATTTGATCAGTTACAGGGTGCCTGAGTGTTCTCAAAGATAGATCTAAAGTTGGGGTACCATCAGTTACAGATTGTGGAAAGTGATATCCACAAGACTGCTTTTCGCACGAGGTATGGTCACTATGAGTTCACAGTAGTGCCATTTGGCCTCACGAATGCTCCAGTTGTGTTCATGAGCCTAATGAACGGAGTATTTCGTACATTTTTGGATAAATTTGTGGTAGTATTTCTCAATGATATTATGATATATTCTCACAATGAGGAGGAGCATGAGGATCATTTGAGACAGGTTCTGCAGTGTTTGAGAGAGAATCATTTATATGGCAGCTTGTCAAAGTGTGCCTTCTTCAGACCTGAGGTGCAGTATCTTGGTCATGTTATATCCAGTGATGGGATCTCTGTAGACCCATCAAAGATTAGAGCTATTATGGATTGGCCAGCACCCACCAGTGTCATTGAAGTTAGGAGTTTTATGGGCTTAGCAGGATATTAGAGACGCTTCATGGTAGGATTTTCTAGAGTGGCTCATCCCATCACCTCCCTTCAAAGAAAGGGGAAGAGGTATGAATGGACAGAGAAGTGTGAGAGAGCTTTCGAGGAGCTCAAGAGAGCCCTCACTAGTGCACCAAGTTTAGCAGTGCCAGATCCCTCAGCAGATTTTGTTGTATGTACTGATGCTTCATTGGACGGTTTAGGAGCAGTCCTTATGTAGGAGGGTCATCCTATAGCTTTCGTGTCTCGGAAGCTAAAGAATCATGAACTTAATTATCCTACTCATGACCTAGAACTCGCAGCGGTGGTTCATGCTTTAGTGAGATGGCGACATTTCCTTCTAGGTCACCGATTTGAGCTTCATTCAGATCACCAGAGCCTACAGTATATTTTTTACACAGCCCAATCTTAATGCTAGGTAGAGGAGATGGATGGATTTTTTGTGTGAGTATGATTTTGATGTTCATTACATCAAGGGGAAAGAGAATGTAGTTGCAGATGCCTTGAGTAGGAGGCGACATGAGCTCTCATCTATGACTTCTAGTACAAATTTGCGGGACCGCATTTTGCATCATTTGCCAGGGGATGGATTATATGTGGAGATTTATCAGTTTATCCATTCTTAGAGACCCCTGGAGGGGAAATTTGTAGAGTATTCCTTGGAGTCTGATGGACTTCTACGTCATAGGGGATGCATCTATGTACCTTCTATGGGTGACTTGCGGGAGTTTATTGTACTTGAGGCTCACAGAGCACCTTATGCAGCTCATCCGAGAGTTAAGAAGTTGCATGCCAATATGAGATAGTTGTACCATTGGCCAGGTATGAGATTGTAGATTGTCAGCATAGTTTCTATATGTCTCGAGTGCGAGAGAGTGAAGGCAAGGCATAGTCATCCAGGTGGGCTCCTGCAGCCACATGAGATTGTCGAGTGGAAGTGGAATACTATAAATATGGACTTCATTGTTGGTCTCCCTATGTCCTCTCACCGCCATGATGTTATCTTGGTGACAGTCGACACATTGACCAAGGTTGCCCACTTCTCACCCGTGTGTACTACATTCACAGCATGAGACGTAGCTCAGGTCTTCTTGCGGGATATTGTCAGACTTCATGGTATTCCCTGTAAGATCATCTCTGATAGAGACTCCTTGTTAACATCAGCCTTTTGAAGAGAGTTACAGGCAGTGTTGGGCACTAGGCTCAATTTTAGTACACCATATCACCCTTAGACAGATGGCCAGACTGAGAGGGTTAATCAAGTATTGGAGGACATGTTGCGCATGTATGTGATGGACTATCAGGTCAAGTGGGAGGAATACCTACATGGTCGAATTTGCCTATAATAATGGGCATCATTCTTCTATAGGTATGCCACCATATCAGGCCTTGTACGATAGACCATGCAGGACACCACTGAGTTGGGACAGGATTGAGGATAGAGTATCTATTGGACCTCAGCTGGTCAAGGATATGGAGCAGCAGGTTGTCTTGATTAGACAATGCCTTAGGGAGGCTCAAGATCGACAGAAGAAGTATGCAGATGCAAAGAGGGTTGATCGTGAGTATATGGTTGGAGATAGGGTCTTCTTGAGAGTGCGCCCGCATAAGATTCCAATCCATTTTGGAAAGGGCTCTAAGTTAGCACCTCGCTTTGTTGGACCTTTCAAGATTGGAGAGGATAGGACCAGTTGCCTACCGTCTAGCCTTGCCACCCAACCTGTCATGCATCCACAATGTGTTTCATGTATCTATGCTACAGAAATATATTTATGATGAGTCTCACATTATAGATTAGGATCCTTGCAGGTGGAGTCAGACGGACAGCTAGCGTTGGAACACATTCATATTATAGCCTGATGAACCCTTGCACTTTGAGGCTGAGAGCTGGACCAGGTAAGGGTCCAGTGGGATTGTTATGATGAGGTCATGACTTCATGGGAGGATGCAGCGTAGATGAGATCTCAGTATTCATATCTTTTTGATGAACTCCAGGAGGAATTTCATGCCTAGTGGGAGAGGATGTGAGGCCTCACCCTGACCCATCATAGCTTTACTGCTCGATCACACTTTGACACTTTATGTTTTGATACATTGATACACTTTTTGTTATCCTGACAAAGACTCGTGATATTATGTTATGATGATGATTATATTGTGTGGATTACATTTCGATATGGATTAGACCTAGAACACGTGGTTGATTTTGATTATATATGTTTAGATCAGTGAATTGATGAGAAGATTGAATCATGATTAGACTTGACTATTTCATGGATGTTATGTCATGGTGATTAAGGAATTCTTATGTTTTAAGTATTTATGTATGAAAATTTCAATTAGGGGCTTAATTCTGCTTATAGATTAATGTTGCTAAATATGAATTGAAAATATATATTACATGTGATTTTATCATCTTGGACTACTGATACTTAAAGTTTAGTGTGCAGGAAAGGGAACCATGAAATTTTTCAGAGAATCAGGGCTAAACACGTGAATTGAGTAAGGCAAGGTTTAATCCAATAAGGGGTTGAAACCTCGTTGTAATGTGACCCTTGTTGTAAATGTAATCTGAATGTGTGTTAATAGTTTAAATTTATGTTATTATTTGGACATGTCATTGTGAATGTGATATGTATTTTGTTGGTGTCACTTGACACTTGTGTTGTCCATGTGGATAGTGACATGTCATTTAGGGCTTGGGCAAGAATCACTTAACCTTATAGGATATTATATTAATC
>MU225470.1:111831-134251 GCA_018584345.1 Thuja plicata | reverse complement strand
GATGGTGCAAGAAGATTGAAATAAATTCCTATTTGGGGTAGTTGTGTGTAAACAACTTCAATGTTGCATAGTCACTCTTGTATTGAAATTTATTTTTGTTGATTGTTGTAATGTTCAATTTTGAAGCATCTCAAGCTAGATGTGGAGAGATCTCCTTCTTATGTAATGATTTATTAAAGGAAAATACGTTGTGTACCATCCAAGTATTTAGTGAATTTATCATCTTGAAGATGTTGAAATGTAGATTGCAAGATTATCATGTTGTAAAATATTGAATCCTTAGTTCATGAATATTGCATTTTAATTCCTAAAAGAAAAGAAGTTAATCATCCATGTATGGAAGAATACCTAATATTGAAAGAGAAGAACAATATTATAGTTTCCTTCCCTACAATCTTAAGAAATTTTGCATTTTAAAACCTCCATAGATTCAACTTTCTTCAAATAGAAAAATCTTCATTTTATTTGCTTCTCTTGTGAAGAAGAAATATCCTTGCTATCAACAACAAATCTAATTAGTTAGTATGTTAATATGAAATTCAACTAATACTATTAGCCCTTTAGGTATATTGCTCAATAAATCTATCCTAATGCACACTATGATCTATTGCAAAAAAAATGAACTAAGTAAGCAAAATGGAAGAGCTTGTATCATACAAAGCCCATAGCATTTTCCAGATTTAGAGCAAAAAAAGCTCTCTGAAATTTGCATGGGAAAGGAAATATTCTCTTTACCATAGATAATATTCCTTTCCCAATGTGCTTTACCCTTAATTAAATTCGTAATCTAATTTCATTAACAAAATCAGGGTTTTACTCCTAAACTCTAAAATTAATCCACCTTTTACCTTTTTGCCTAAACATTGGCTAGTGCTAAGTTAAAATAAAATAAATCACTTTATAAAAAGGGGCTGCACTACTTGGGATGCGCCACCCTTTCCCCTGGCTGTCATACTCTGCAAAAATATCTGACATGACCTTTGTAAAGTCAACTCCCTTCAATCCATTCAAAATTGCCTTGGAGGATGGGGTGCTTGGGTTGGTGGGCCATTGTAGAAATAAACCTTCATTCCCTCCTTGCAAACCGCACCACCTCCCATAGGATCTCCTTGCCATGCGAAATTCTATGCATTGGGAGGTAAGGTAGGTGGTGGGCCCCCCCAAAATAGTCTTTCCTTCAACCTTTCCTTCAACCTGCATCTTAGGAATTCGGTCCCCTTCTCAAGCATTTGTTTTTTTTGGACTTTGCCATAAGAGATGTTAGGTTAATGAATTAGTAGGTAGTTAGATTAGACTTAGGGGCATTAGTTGATAGTTTAAAGTTGTTAATTAGGTTTACTCTTAATTGTTTTTAATTCAGAAATTTGGGTAGCATGTTATTCACTTATAGATTGATTTAATGTTGTAGCTCTAGTTAGTGGATTGTTAGGATTAGTAGATTATTAGTTAGTTAATAAGATCTGATTCTTTTGGTCTTAATCCATAATGGTGTAATATTTTTAGGCATATATAAATTAAATCAATGATGTAGCTTTAATTGTTAGCTTAATAACTTTAGTGTTATAAAAGATTAATAGACTTAACAACATGATCTAATTTAATTTGTCTTGGACTCATTTATCAATATAATAGTTAATCATTTTAAATGGACATGTAACATTAGTTGTTTAGGCTAATTTATAATTGTGAGATTTATGAATCTAATTATTAGGGATTTTGTCTAAAGTATTGATTAGTCTATTAGAGAGACGGATTGCTCAATTGATTCAATTGTCTAGTTAATGTTAAATTTTAATTTATTATCAAAATAAAGGGGGATTATATTGCTCTTGGATTCAAGGGATTAGGGTTTATGCTCGGTTTAATTTAAAAATAAATTTAAATTTTGAATTAGAAGATATTTCAAATGTCTAAATAAAAAGGTTAATTTAAAGTTGTATGTTAGGAACTGATGGATTAGGAATGCATGTGTTTTCATCATAAGGGAATAATTTTATCATTGATGCTAGTAGGTTTGGAGATCAGGTTTGATTTTAGTTATTGGATTTTAATTAATAGTTGTTTGATATAGCGAAATTATTATTCAATTTTAATCTTGTCAATTATTAAATGTTTTATGTGTGATTGGTAGTAGAATATGTATCTGACTGGACTCGAGCTAGTAGTTAATGTTAACTGGAACTAGCCTTGAACGGATTAAGTTGTAATCTAGGTGTATAGTTAGGTAAGCACTAGGGCAACCTAGACCAACACATGTCCATAACCACTAACTGCCATCATGATTTTAAACAAGGAGTCAGAGTTAGATCAACCTGAGTTGAGTATTCAGATAACCTGTGGAACAAGTTGATGCCCAGTTCTACATCTGTTTGTGGCTTGACCCTTATTTAGTCTGCGTATATACCTTGTAATTCGGAGGTTAACTCTACCTTGCTATTACTCTTCCAACTCAACCATTGTTAGTTGTGCGTACTTATGTGTTTTTAAAAAAAACAATTGTGTGTGTTTTGCCCTAGTTTTGGGCATGACAGTTTTCTCTTTCTCAACCAAAATCCCTTGTTCAATTTGATCTATGAAATCTTTAAAATCTGGGAGGTGTTTTATCCGAACATCAAAGTGCCTTAAATTTTGCATTTTCTTTCTCAGCTTTGCCCCTCCATCTCTGTTAATTAGTTTTACACCAATCATAAATCACTATTTTTTTCTTGTTCAACTATTTGTAAAGTTTAAATATTTATTTATGAATTAAATTTATTCTATAAATTATTTTTTTCAATTGCAATTGATTTGGTTTTATAGGATCCCTTTTTTTCACATAGTTTTTAACTTTGTAATATATAATTTATATATCATTTAATTTATTTTGAAATTGGTCTTTTAATTTACAATATAGTATATTTATGAGATATTTTATATTTTATATTTTATTATGTAAACATGTTATTTTCATTAAAAAAATTCATCTATTTATAATATATAACCATTATATATTCTAAAAAATTTACTATATTATATATTTAATATATATATGCTATAAATAATTATTATAATTTCTAATATATAATATATATTATTCTATAATTTATAATATAAAAGTACTATATCATATATGCTTTATTATATTATATAATTTTAGTATTTCACTAACTCTTTATTTGTTATTTAAATTGCACCTTACATTTATAATTTATAACTATATTTTAAATTTTACATTTATAACTATACAAATAAAATTATAATATATACAAACATAATTTATTAAATATAATTTTTCAGATTTTATACAAAGTTTCTTATTTAATTTTTAATCTATAATAATTTTACTTTTATTAAATAACTATTAATTAAAATATATATAATATTTATAATAAAATTAAAATTAAATTTACATATATAATTATAATAATTACGGCAAGTGCAAGCCACTACATGGCACTTGTTTGTCATTACACTCTGATTTCTTTACCTTGAAACTTCCATTGTCCCAAATAGACTTTTTACATGTATGTTTTTAAATCTCTACAAGAGTATTTCGTTCGGTTTTATTAGTTCATGCCTACGGCAGGTAACTAATGCATTCGTAGGTAGGTAACTATATACGCATTAGCACAAATATTCCTAAATTTGCCTTCTTTCTATTGTAAATGTAATCTTTTGTTTTGTGAGCAGGCATTGATGGTTTCAGGTTTGTATCACTTCAACAGCCGCAGTGTAGAATTTCTTTTTTTTTGAACAATTTGATTATTTTTTCAAAATTCTGTGTTTGTGGATTTTTTGGGGGTTTATTTCATAAGATCACTTTTTCTTTTCTGAGGTTTCAAAGTTTATTTCTATTGCTCTCGGCTTCCGATTCATTGAAGTTTTTTATTCTTCCGAGGCAGGATTATGGCATGCATTTTCTTGTAGGTTTAGCAGTTTTTATGCAAAATGAGGGTTTTTTTAACAGTTGTTAATAATAAATATTGGATTGTGGATTAGACACCAGGCAGTGGAAATCTTATAAATTTATTTAAACGTAATAAAAATTTTACAAAATGGGTAGAACATTATTTGATTTTTCTTTGAACCCTTCTAAAATTGATTTTACAAGTGGGTATTTTATGGCTATATTCATTCTACCCATTTGTTTTGACCAATCACAAAGCTATGCAGGGATGGATACCATCACCATGCAAAGTTCGATGTAATCTTTAGCAAATATGCCCTCACTCATCCAGACAAACTCACGAATTCAGAGTTGCAGGGCATGTTTAAAGGCAATAGGAATATGAATGACTTCTTTGGATGGTAAGCACATATTGGTTTGTCAAGTTTTATATTTATTCTTATTTCTATGTCAGATTATCGCCATTTAAGTCTACAAGCATTCATCTATCTGTGAAATTTTCCTTTTTTTTTTTTATTTTTTTTTTTTAATGTCATCTTTTGTTCGAATGCCTACATACAACATTTTCAGTCACAAAAATTTTACTGCATCCTTTTTCTATATAGATAGTCCGATTTTTAAAAAAAAATGTTCTTCTAATTATTTGTTGGAATTAGCAAACCAAAAAAAAGTTAATTTTGGTTTCTTTAAATAGTTTAGGGTTACAAACATTTCCATTTCCATAGCATCTTGTTTGTTTGTTTTTTTCCTTATTTGAGTGCTTCCAAAGCAATTTAGTATATTTTTTTTTCTCCATATTTTTAACTAATTAGAAATAGGTTTATACAGGCCTTCAAATTTGTCTGAAAATTTACCTTTTTGCAGTCTTTGCTTTTTGGGGGGGGTTATATTTTGCATGCCAAATTAAAGCACCAAATTCTTAAGTTAGTTTCTTTTTAGATTTGTTTTTACTATTATTTTTCTCAGTTGTCAAAGGAGAAGAACTTCATATTTTGCTTTCTTTACCATGATTTAGGTTTACAAATATTGAATTTTACATACAGTTTAGATTAGGTAATTGTAAAATCTCTTCCCATTGATGGGTGTTAATCATACAACTCCTTTGTCCTTGTCTCTGGATTTTATTTTTGGGTTATTCTTGCATAATTTTACATCAATTTAGATTAAGCAATTATAAAATCTCTTCCCATTGATGTGTATTAATCATACAACTCCTTCTTCGTCTCTGCATTTTATCTCATTCTTTGTGGGTTTTCTTTCAGATCAACGACAATAAATCTGGAGACATTGCAAAGAGACGATTCATAGAAATTACAGAGTTAAATGTTGATATAGAAAATGTCCAAGGAGGCCATTAATCACCACAGTTAGCAATGCATTTTCTACTTATATTTTTAGCTGCTTTTTTTTCCTATAAATAGAGGTATCCAAGATCGTACAAATGCTGGCTCCTTTGATATTTGTTTGGTGAGACAACATTAGTCAATGGTATTTTTATTTTCAATTATTGATTGTTTCTGGAATGTTGAGAGTGTTCTGATCAAACCTTTTGTTTGGACTCTTAGATTTGTGTGTCCCATGCATTTTGTGTGTTATTTTTTGTTTTTTCAATTATTCAATTTTTCACACCAAACATTTTATTTAGTGATCTAGATGAGCTGTTTGAATGGAAATCTACAGAGGCATTTCCTTGGTTCGAGTGTCTGTTTTGATGACAGACAGGAAATTCATTTTACTCTATGATTTTAATGCATTTTATGCCAAAATTTTGGGGCTTTTTGAAATCTTAAAGCATCTATTTGACATTGGTAATAATTTGCTTCTTACTATTTGGCAAACTATTTAATTTTCTTTCCCAAATTTTTGATATGTTATAATAAAATGCTTTATACTATTTATAATGCAAAATTGTATTTCATTTTCCTTTCTTATTAATGCATTAATAAAGCTTCTTATTTATTTTGTCCTTTTTATTTTGGTACAATTTTTCCAATCATCTCAGAGACATGCAGCTGGCTCTCTAAGGCATGGTGATGATTCATTGTTGAAGATATATATTTGGGGCTCACTTGCATGAGATTTATCAAACTTGAAGAGCTTCATTGACATTTGATAGTCTTTATCTTTTCTATTGGGTTTTACTCGTAAAGTTTATGATTTCAAGTTTCAACTAACTTATGGCAAGTGTCATTGAAATTTGAAGCCGTTGATTTTTTCTTATAATGTATTGGCCAAGCATTTTTTTGATTATTTTTTTATTTGATATTAAGCTTTTCTGGTATTTGTGTTGTTGATCTTTTAACCATGCTTTTTTTTATTCCGCCTTCTTTAACTTCACTGATTTGCTGCTTCATACCCTTTAGATCAAACTCTCATTCGGAAAAGGAAAAAAATTGTTAGGAAGTTCACAATGCTATTATAAACATAGAATGAGTTGACACCATAAACTCTTCACTGTTATCTGTATTCTACAGGGCAATTATTTACTTTTGGAAGCAATTTGGTTCAAAATAACTTCAATATTATACTTCCATTTTACATCATCTCAGTACTTTGAATGTGATTCATGCTTTTCTATTGTTTGTGGCTTGGGTTGACTCTGGAATTTTTGCAACATATAAATTTTTGGGACAAAGAAAGGCAAAAATATCAAAAGTCGTAAGAAGTTGTTTGGCAGGGATCCAAGACATTTGGTTCATCTTCCCAGGTCAGCAAGATTTCCACTACTCTAAATACTTACTACAACTGTCAAGAATACAGTTTCCAATTTTATTATGACATTATTTTAAGTTCGAATTATTCATTTTTACTCCAGATATTTGTTGGTGCATTTCCTGTTCACTATAGTACTCTGCCTAGTTTTCAATATGAACTTAATGATGACAATTTCCCAATTCAGATACACCTTATGTGACTGAATTATGGATTAATTCACTCTTATTACATCATATCATGTCATTATCCTTTAATAATGCCTTCAATTGTTGTTACATATTCTCAACATTAAATTTCCTTGAAGAAATGGAAATTCCAAAGCTTGCCTGTTTAGATATATATACTATATTAAAAAAAATTTGAAACCACAGTTGAGCGTAATGGTTTTCCAAATATTCCCTTAATTGATAAAATATTTGACAATGCTAAAATGTCATGTCTATTCAATAAAATCAACACCAAAGTGGCTGGTGAATTTAATAGTCGTCTATTCACACACCCAAGTCCTTCACTGTCACGGTTGCCTTGCTGGTGTAGAATATTGCCTTCCACACTATGACCTGCCACCAAACACTGCTTAAGTCTGTGTGAGGTGATCCAGAGATTGAACCCCTCTACATGGTTGTTGAACCATTTGAATACAGCAATGGACAACATAGCTAGCTTCAAAAAATTTCTTTGAATTTGGCCAGATGTCAAATCTTCATCTCCAGGTAGTAATTCCCAAGCAGTAGCAGAAGAATGCACAAGAGTTGCAGATAGTGGATCATCCAGATGATACATTTGTAAGGATCTTCCTTCTTTATAGCATCCAGAAGGGCCAACAGGGATATCCATTACAATGGTAAATAAAGCATTTAACTATAAAACATATAAATTTAGGTCCAAATTTCCAATCTCAGACAGCATTCCATCATAAAAAATGGCCCATTTTTTGCTGTCCATAAACATAAAAAGGTAAAACCTTAATTGATTGCCTTACAAGAAGTCAACCATGCAGGCAGAGCACTCCATTGCATTTACTACTTTGTCCACTCATAGAAAACCAAGTTATAACACCAAATCAGTTTATAGATGTTAAGACCTTACATTCTTCTCACAAAAAACCGAAAGCTTATTGCTGGAAGCTGTTTTTCAAGTCTTAAAATCAAAATGTTGAAGATAATAGCATAGCAAGCTTTACTGCTGGTAAGGCACATAACACTCTGTATCTCAAATTTGACCTGCTACTGTAATTGGATGTTTTCAAATGGTTCCGAATTATGACATTTTTGTTCCGTCCCTATGTTGTGAAGGATGAGGAGATATGTCACAAATTCCCTAAGCCAGTCCCCACTTTTCTGGATTCGCCTTGCACTACAGGACTTGGCATTACCATTGTAACTCCTACCAAAGTAATCAAGAGTGACATGTCAAGGCAGGAATCGACAACATCCAAAATTTCAAATACCATCACATCAGTAGTCCCAATGATAGTTAACAGAGAATCAAATGAGTCTAAGAAGTTCTGTAAACATCAAACAAAGAAACACTGTAATAAACTAGTCATTGAATGCCATTTTGTTTCTTCCTCTAAAAAGCATTCACAAACATCTGAAATAGACAGGGAAAGGATTCTAGAGTACAGAAGATACAAAGGCCATTTTTTCTTGTCTAGTATTAAAACATTTCTTATATTCCTTTTCTCATTTCTTATTTGTTGCTAGTGATTGTACCCTTTTCATTGTTGATGCAAGCAAAGCGGAATTCATGTGTTAAAGAGCTGGATTTGACAGCAGTAGTATCTGTGAATGTGAAAACCAATAGAGATTCTGTTAAAAAACAAACATGAGTTATTTGAGGTGCCAATTTAAGTTCAGAGAAGTTTTGCAAATATGTCATGTTAGCTGGTATCACTACATGGCATATTCCAGATGTCATGACATCAGGCACCTGGGTATCTGACAGCGAATGTCTAAACTGGAACAAATATCTTCAAAGCTGCTTTGAGACAAATATACATCATTCCACGCATCAGGAATTTGAGCCACCTTAGTGTCTACCATTTAGTGGAGGTCACAAAATCAATGTTTTTGTCAGTATCTGATGTACATTTGAGCAGAGCCTAAAGTTGGCAAGCTACAACTTTTGGAACATATAATGATAATATCTTTGATTCAGTACAAAATTTTTAATTGAACCATAGTTAAGGAAGCTTTGTATTTGTACACATGGTAGACAGATACCACCACTGATAATTAGTATGGTTTGGAGTGAACAACTGCCATGTTTCCTTTATATGGTCTGACACATGTTGACATCATGACAACAAATACCATTTATCCTGCCTGCCTTGCAAGTATACATGATGTACATATTTGTTTTTGTCAAATTCTTAACCCTAAGTTAAGCTAAAGGACTTTATAACAACAAAAGGTAATCATCTGGTGGTGTTTTCAGCATTTGAAAACAACAAAATGTAACATTTACGAAGTATATAAAAATGAGTTAAAAATCCTGTTGAATGTGCTTTGTAACAAATGGATAGTTAACTACTAACAATGAGTAGGCAGGATACAAATATGAAGTCAAAATGTAAATAGCATATTGCGTGATCAAAATGAATGTTGAACAACTCTGATGGAAGTTAGCACAATGTTGATGAAAGTAAAACAAATCCAGTAAGGTCAGCATATAATTGCTTTTCAAGACACTTGACATACAATTTTTTGACAGCAATATGCAAACATCCAAAGATTACTCAACATGATGTATCAAGTAAAGAGGATTTTGATATGAAATTTACAGATATTACAATGAGTCTGGACTCTTAACATTTGCCACTCCAACACAGGCAAGAGCAGCAGCAGGCTATGGGGGAGATTGTGTAAAATTGTTCTCAGATTTGTAAACTTGGTATGCATGCAGCTCAAAGAAATGTGTAAATCAATATTAGAAGCAAGATGCTTAGATGTGGAGTATCTGCCATTATGTTTGTTCTTCTTTACAAGTCAAATATAATGTTGTGGGGATTACAAACACCTTCCAGTCATAGCCATGGGAAAACTGCCTGTAAAGCACACATAAATGGTGACAGGTGAAAAATTCATCTGTGGTACAGAATACAGAACCAAGTGAAGGCAAGGCTACTTCGAGGTGGGAGGTATCCAGTTTAATGTAAATCCCAACCTCCTTCAGGTTCTTTTCTCTTTGAAGATGTTATTCTCGTAGCTGCTTCCTGGTAGAATGCTCTATGTTGCTGCTCAGTGATGGCTGACTATCAGCAATAGAAAATTACCTAGAAGCTACCCTATCCTCTCTAACATCTAAATCAACTGTTCCAGAGCCTGCATTTAGATCAAGAATTGGTCTTGAAAACTTACGAGAGCCCTCCAAAAGCTCTGGACCAACCCCCTCACTGTATGCAACATATTCAAGACAGTGCTGAAATTGGCAATGGAACCCTATTGCAAAGATATTGGATCTATAACTGATTTTTCTTGTACATATAACAGACTTCTACTTTCAGATTTTTTTGTTCAATTGTAATTAAGTCTATCTCTTAATTACATACCTGATCTGCTTATCTCTATCCAAATTTGGCGTGTACATAAATAGATGTGACATCCTTTTCTTTTCTGGTTATTCATCATATATGTAACTGTGGTATGTTTAATTGTATGAAACTCTAGTTGTAAACGAGCGATTGAAAATTGACTATTTGCCAGGCTTAATTTAGTATGAGGAGCTAAGAAGCTTCGATTAAATACCGTAAAAGGTCAACGCCGTAGTAAAAAATTATGTAGCAACTATTCACATGATTGTAGTTTTTCCATTAAATTGTTTTATTACAAAGGTTCATATGAGATTTTCAATTCATATAATTATGACTTCAAATTTATGGAAGGTAGAGTTTTTATTTTACATTTGTCTACTATTTGTTTGTCATATGATATTTGATTTATGAGTAATTGTGATACATATATAATCATGATATCAATTTTAAGAAGGCAGAATTCATATTTCTCTATCTCTCTAATATTTGTTAGTCATATATTTGACATGCAAAATAAATAGTGTTGTTAAGGTTTACTATTTCAATGCATCATGAATTCTAATTTACAAGTATTTTACTTCTTTCTCACTCCAAATTATTAATTTTTCCACTTCATCTTAACTCTATATTTCTCCACTCCATCATAACTCTATAAGCATTATGCATTTGGAGGAACTTTGACACTTTGCGTCTCTTGTTGAGATTCACTCTCAAAGAGAGAAAAAGTGTTTATAATCGAAGAAAAGTTCAGTTAACAAGAACAATCAAAACTTTAAAAAATTGGGTCTACATAAAGTATGGATTTAGAGCTGAACCGACTCTACCTTAATTTTGGTTTCGAAGAATGAACGATGAGTGGCACATGAGACTGTTTCGAAGATGCTAATAAAGTTAAAAGACTAATTTTCAGAATAATTTATATGCTATCAATATAAGAAAGACACTCCATAGTGGAGTGATAGGTAGGAATGTTTTCTCGAGAGAGTGGGAAGTGGGACAAACATTGGCCAACTCTTTTCTACGAAGCATTCAAGCTACTCCATTATCAGATATTAAAAGTGCTTATTATTTGATGGAAGGATTCGATTAAGTAGGTAAGCATGGTTTTTCGAGAGGGTGCAAAGTGTGGCAAACACTAGTCAACAAAGAACATTCAAGTTATTCCATCATCTAATTTTAAAGGTGCTTTTTCAAAGAAAAATCTCATTTGAGGAAAGGATTTGATTAAGTATCTTATTTTTTGTCACAACATATTATTGGAATGGTTGGTAAGTTTGTGCCAAGGCTTCCAATTCTTTCCATGAGATCAAAGGTCCAATTTTTGCTAGTCGGGTTGTTGATCAAGAATATTGAATCGACTCTGAAGATTAGACTTGCCCCAAATTTAGGGTCATGGGTACACCCCAGGTAAAAAGGAAGAAGAAAAAGCATCTTCTAGAGATGTTATTAATTTATTGAAAATATCTTCAAAAGTGAACATTTTGGTCCACTACACAACTTCCAAAGATTCTCTATCTCTAAAAGCTTTCTTTACAAAGCTAAGAGTGACCTAATTAAATATATCAAAGGTGCATCTAAGCCACCTATCAAGGTGAAGCCACTTTAAGATGAATAGTTGATTGAATAACCTAACTTCATCATGACTCTAATGATCATATTTTGTCATTAGTATACAAGGAAACAGTTTATGGATTGTCGGTTACATGGTCACCGAAAGAGTTAAGCACAGAGGTCACCGAAATCAGACTATCACCGACAGACAATTTACAGAGTATACCGAGAGCACAGTTTACAGAGTAAACCAACAACACAGTTCACAAAGGAACCTGAGAGCAATATGTCTACAGAGACATCACCGAGCACCAGTCTATCGAGAGACAATTTTATTTCCGAGAAAAGTGGATCTGAGATACATGTCAGATAAAACACTTCAGTTTTATAATTAGCTTTATGCTTAGCTGTAAAACCATTTCTTGAGGAACAAATAAAGCATATGTAATTGTTCTAATCAGTCTAACTGATTGTAAACATGCAAACTAGGAGATCAAGGTCAAGTTGTAAACCTTTGATCATAGAGTTTTTTATTGTAAAGCGTGAAACCTAACTAGGTCAATACATCGTATAAAGAGATTTAGTAATCAACTAGGACATGATGATTGTAGCTGCAACAGACATCTATGGATCAGACATAGAGTTTCATGCAGAAGGAAAGAAAAAGATGGATTCAGTTATGAAGAACAAGATTCAAGGCTACCGAGCAGAACAGAGGTATTAATCAATCACTATAGGTGATACATATATCTTTTGAACTTAAAGGATCTGTATTCAAAAATTCAAGATTGCATACTATTAGGTCAACAAGTATTTTTGACTACTCTCTAACAATTGTAGCAAATAGAAGAGATCCTTTAAGAAGGTGGACTTAACAGTCTTATTGTAAATCTCTTAATGAAGTGCACACTTAACAGTGTTGTTAAAATCTCTTAACCGAGTAGACCTAACCAGTCTAAAATGTTACTCCTAACAAGGTAAGATCATTAGAAGTGATCACACTTGTAGCCTTAATCGACACCTTCCATTCTGCAGATAGTGAAGTTTTGTGGGTTTCATCTCCACCGTAGTTTTTACCTTATGATAGGGGTTTTCTATGTTACCAATTCTTGTATCATGTGTAACTACTTTTCATAAATGTTTACATGCAATAAAGTTTATGTTTTGATATTGCATGCATAAGGTAGAAAAGCAATATGGTCAGTAATTCAAGGAAAGATTACTAAGGGTTAATTGATAAAAAAATTTAAGGGTACTGATTCACCCCTCCCCTCTCAGTACACACCATTCCATTGAGTCATCAGGATCTACATCTAGCAATACACCAGACACATCTGAAGGAAACATTACAAGTTTGAATGAAATCAATCAACATCTGACAAAACAAGTAAAGGTACTGCAAATCGGTCAAGAGGCACAAATGGTAAGGATGATTGACATTATGAATAATGCTAGACAAGCTGAACAAGAAAGAACATGAGCTATTGATGATAGGAGGAAGATCGCTGAAAAGATGCAAGAGAGAGAAACTGAAATACAGAGACTTACTGAATATCATCATGAGATCACCAATCAAATAGTTCTTATGAGTCACGAGGCCAACCGAGTGAACATAGAGCTCAAAAGGAAATTGGAAGCTATTGGTTAGCTAAGAGAAGAAAATGAGAAACTAAAGCATGAAGTAAGGATTCAACAGCAACATAATGATATGATCAAGAAAACTAAAGAAAGTACAAAAATAATGGATATTTTTTGAATTGACAGAGAAGACTCAATGATAATACTAACTTAGGGTATACAGAGAATGGAGAATCATCAAACCGAGCTCATAAAAAAGATGTCTACACAAATCCAAGAAGAAAGAAGCAGTCATGCATCACTATGGAAAACAAGGTCACACTTCAAATGTTTGCAGGAGCAAAGCTAAAGGTATTCCTAAATCAACTTCTACATTCATAGGTAATTGTTATAACTGTAACAAGCATGGACACAAAGCACATGAATGCAGATATAAGGTGAACAAACCAAAGAAGTAATTCTGCATGGAAAAATATTGTTCCACTTGCAAAATGCATGACCACACATCTCAGGAATGCAGGAAAAAGTAAAAGCAATTATGGAAACCAAAAGAACAAGAAAATGCTTATAAACCAAGAAGAGTCGGCAATTCATATGTTTGGGATTACAACACATGGGTAAATTGCACAACATGTGGTAGATATGGATACATAGCTGCAAACTGCATGAGAAAATGGATGCGAAGATTGAGGAACTGGACTAACTCTGCAATGACATGCTTACACTGTCATAAGGTCGGTCACCTAAGCAAGGATTGCAGAGACCGTGTGACAGAGTCAAACACTTTTGCTAATAGGAACACTATTGAAGATATCAAGAGAACGAGAAATCAAATGTGGATGAAATCTTCAAGCAAAGATGATGCTAGACCAAGCACCACAGTTGGTGACACCTCATCCAATGGATCTGGTGATATCACCACCCCCACCTAAGAAAAACAAGTAAGTACAGAATTGCACTATACAAAGTTATATTTTACATCAGCTCCAATATTCATAGATAATATGCCAAATTGGCATGAATGGAGATGCACTATTGTATTACTTGTTATGAATATGTGAATCTAGTCTCGTCGGTCAATACATACCGAGCATCGTCGGTATACATGGAAAACAACCAAGTTGTGAATATAAACTGAGCATCGTCGGTGAACATGTGAAATACAATCAAGTCTTCACTCCATACTAAGCACCGTCGGTGAACATGTAAAAAGTACAGCTAAGTTGTCACTTACCCCAAGCGTTGTATTCTCACAAAGGATGAAGACTTTGGTATGATACCCGAGTGTCTTTGTTTCATCGATCGAGTGGTAGCTTAAGCATTTAATGCACCACTTAGGGTATTTTCTGGGTATGTGCACCAAGATGGGGGACCAAAAAAGTACCAAACATTTTTTTGGTCCCCCAAAAGCCATAGGGCGTACGCCCTATGGCTTTGATTGCCCGAGCCTAAGGCTTGGGCAGCCAATAGGGCGTGCGCCCTATAGGGTGCACACCCTATGTAACATTATGAAAATTGCTTAAAGGAGGGAGGAAGAAAGCACAACAGGCCCTGCTAGACAAATTTCAACACTAGGCCAATACATAAAATATAACATTTAAGTATAAGTTACATACTCTTCCTTTCTTATACTTAAGTTACATTTTATATATATACTTCTAGGATTTTTGAGAGTGGTTACAGCTTCATAGGAGTTAAGATAAAGATTCTGGATTTTGAGGGTTTTTAGGAAATTTCAGACTTAGCCAAATTTCAAGAATCAGCACATTGTCTTGAACATGATTCTCAGTGGACTATTAATTATAATCTTAAGCCCTTGACTTGATTAAAGAAACTCTTTATGGTTCTTAGTGGTTGGAATGTATCATATTGGGTCCTAAGTGGTCCTACGTCCCCTTAGGACCCATTACGACCCCTTAGGACACATTAGGGCCTCTTAAGACCCCTTAGGACACATTAGAGCCTCTTAATACCCCTTAGAACACAATAATCATCGTAGGACACACTAATGGGCTCTAATGTGTACTAGTGTCTCATAAGGGTTTTTAATGGGTTCTAAGTGGTCCTTGGAACCCTTAGGACCCATTATGACCCCTTAAGACCCATTAGGACACATTAGGACTCATTAGAACCCCTTAGAACACATTAATAGTCATAGAGAGAGAGAGGTCCTATGTCCCCTTAGGACCCATTATGACCCCTTAGGACACATTAGGGCCTCTTAAGACCCCTTAGAACACAGTAATCATCGTAGGACACACTAATGGGCTCTAATGTGTACTAGTATGTCATAAGGGATTTTAATGGGTTCTAAGTGGTCCTAGGAACCCTTATGACCCATTACGACCCCTTAAGACCCATTAGGACACATTAGGACTAATTAAGACCCCTTAGAACACATTAATAGTCATAGGACCCATGAGAGAGAGAGAGAGAGAGCATTAATCATCATAGGATACTCTTTAGAGTTCTAAGTGGTTCTAATATATCATAGGGGGTCATAATGGGTCCTAAGTGGTCCTACAATCCTTTTGGAACCATTAGAACCCCTTGTTAGAGTAATCATTAGTTTGCTTATTAATTAAATCATGTTGATTTAATTAGTTAAGTTATTACTCTATGCTTAAGTTTTACTTAGGCGCTTTATAATTCTTTAGGGTTTCGTGATTCCTTTTATAAGGATTCACTTCTTTACTTTTCATTACCGAGATTGTAATTTGTAATTCATTATTTTTGAATATAGAAGCTTTTTCTGTCAATATGGATTTCCAGTCTCTGCCTTTTTGGCCTCCATAGTTTCTCTCTTCTGTCTTTTTCTTCTGTCTTGTAACAGTCTTGCATGCAGGTGTTCTTGGGTAGATTTGTCATTTATCAATTCTAACATGGTATCAGAGCCTGCTTGCTGCTCTCTGTTCGAGTTTTATTGAAGCACAGAGCGTTTGAAGTTCGCTAGTCTTTTCTTGGCTCCTTTTATTAGTTCTGGGGGGTCTCTATTTTTTGAGGCATTTTAGATAAAAACCGACCTCACGGTTGACTCCGGAAGGCCCAAAAACCCCAGGATTGATATAAAATATGTCCGATTTGGACACCGGAGCATCAGGAAAAAAAATTTGGCCTCCTAAGGGCCGTACGGCACAGTTTTTGAGAAAAAAAATTTAAAAACCTTTTTTTAAGGTTTTTATGCATTTTTTTTAAACGCGCGCAGTGAAAATTTAAATGCCCTGCTGACACACCACCGCCGCCGGCCAACGCCCGGCAGCCACCCCACTGCACCGCGCGGTCTCTGCATGCCACCTCCCAGCCCGCCACCCACCGCAGCCCCCGCCGCCCGCAGCTCTTCTCCACGGCCCCACCGCCCTCCGTGGCCCCACGCCGCCCGGCTCTGTTGACTCTCGGTCCCGCCGCCACTCCTCCTGCTCGCCGCTCCGGCCGGCGCCACCTCCGGTGGCGCATTTGCGCTAGCCCCCGCGGGCTTCTGTGTTTAAGCGAGCAGTCATATGCCGGCCCAAGGGCTTCGGCCCAGCCCTCGGCGCGCGCCATGCGCCCGAGGGCCCATTTTTTTTAGCCCCTAGGGCTTAAAACCAGGCCTTTAGGGCTTTTTTGAGCCATTTTCACCTTTTTCGCTCTATCTGGAGCATACGGAGGCCTTTTTTGGACTTCGTTATATCGTCGGAAAGCTCTTTCTGATCTCTTTCCGACTATAGTGATTTGGTTTTTTGGGTCTGCTGTTTCAATAGTATTTTTTTCTGTTGAAGTCTGATGTCTGTTCTTGCCTTCCAGGAGTCATATCTGGCTCATCCAGACTCCATTTTTGGAAAATGAGATATCGTCGAAAAGCTGGTTCAGTGAACTATACAGTGGCAGAGGTATTTTTTCAGATTCTACTCTAGGTTTTCTCTCCTCTGAGTTTGGCAGTTTATGCACTCTGGTGGATTGCTTGGGTTTACAGGTCCTGGGATCTCTTCTACTGTACTTCTGATTCACTCTTCTTTCTAACTTCTGAGCTTGTATGCTTCTTCTGATGCATGTTTGTTCTGTAAACGCACTGAGATAAAGTGCCTACATCTGTATATTTGGGATTTCGAGCACCTTGTAGGGTTTTAGTACTCGCACTCTATTATAAAGTGCCATGGGGGGGTTATGATGCTTTTGTCATTTTAGGCGCATCCACCTTTGTTAAGTGAGCGTACCTTCCACGACATTAGCCCATGTTGTGTGTCGATGACACTGCCCTTTATCTTGTGTGTGTACTTCTGTTGCACTGTTGGTGTTCCTGGTTCTTCTTCTGCAGATGTTTCTGGCATTGCATTTCAGTGTTCCTGTCACCTCTCCCGGTTCAGCATTATGGGGGGTTCACCTATTGGTTCTATTGCTTCTTGGTTTGATTGATCAGCTCTTCAGACTTTGTCTTCTCTACCTGGTCATGCACTTCAGTGGGGGTTCCAGCAGTTTCTCCTGACAGTGTTTACAGTTCCTTGCTTCGGAGATGTTTCTTGCTCATTCTTGTTCCTTTCTCTGGGACATCCTTTCCCTAGATTGAAGGCTTAGTTTCCTTCATCTAGTTTTCTTTCTTGTACTTGGGTACCTGATCAGGCCTTATTGCCGAGACCCATCTTTCCTGCTTTCTGCAGTAGTTTAGCTATTTTGCTTCTCCCTAAGTTACACTTAAGGGGGGTGTTAGAGTAATCATTAGTTTGCTTATTAATTAAATCATGTTGATTTAATTAGTTAAATTATTACTCTATGCTTAAGTTTCACTTAGGCACTTTATAATTCTTTAGGGTTTCATGATTCCTTTTATAAGGATTCACTTCTTTACTTTTCATTACCGAGATTGTAATTTGTAATTCATTATTGTTGAATATAGAAGCTTTTTCTGTCAACATGGATTTCCAGTCTCTGCCTTTTTGGCCTCCATAGTTTCTCTCTTCTGTCTTTTTCTTTTGTCTTGCAACAGTCTTGCATGCAGGTGTTCTTGGGTAGATTTTTCATTTATCAAATCTAACACCCCTTAGGACACATTAGGATCCATTAGGATCTCTTATGACACATTACGACCCCTTCAAATTCATTAATCATTGTAGGAAACACTAATGGGCTCTAATGTGTCCTAATGTGTCCTAATGTTTCTTAAGGGGTTCTAATGGGTTATAAGTGGTCCTAGGAACCCTTAGGATCGATTATGATCCCTTACGACCCAGTAAGACCCATTATAGCACATTAGGACCCATTATAACCCCTTAGAACACATTAATAGTCATAGGACTCTTTAGATAGAGAGAAGGTGAGGAACCATTACAACCCCTTAAGACGTCTCTCTCTACATCTTAAGGGTCATAAGGATTTTCAAGGGGTCCTAGGATATATTATTGTGTCCTAAGACCCCTTAACATACACTAATGAATGATAAGGAGTTTTAACGGGTCCTAAGATGCAATAATGTGTTCTAGGACCCCTTATGACCCCTTATAACCCTTTAGGACCCCTAAGAGGCATGGTAAGGGGTACTCGGGGTCCCTAGGACAAATTAATGTGTTGTAGAACTCTTTATGACCCCTTAGGACCCATCTCTCTACATCATAGGGGTAGTAGTATTGTTTAGGGCTCTTAGGACACATTAATGTTTCCTAGGACCCCTTACAACCCCCTAGGGCCCCTTACCACACACTAATGAATGGTAAGGGGTCTTAAGGGGTCCTAATATGCATTAATGTGTCCTAGGACCTTTCATAACCCCTTACAAGCTTTTAAGACACCTAAGATATATGATAAGGGGTCCTAAGAGGTCGTAAGGGATCATAGGACACATTAATGTGTCCTAGAACCCCTTATGACCCCTTAGGACCCTCAAGGACCCCTCTCTCCAAATTTTAGTTATTGTAAGGGTTTTTAATGTGTCATAGGACTTCTTAGACCCCTTACAACCCCTTAGAAAACCTTACCATACAAAAATGAATGGTAAGGGGTTCTAAAGGGTCATTAGTGGCCTTAAGGGGTCCTAGAACACATTACTGTGTTGTAGGAACCCTTACTGTGTGTGCTTGAATTGTGGCCTCTAAATCAGGCACAAACTCAACATAGTCTTTACTCAATTGTTCAATTCACAAAGACAAATATGAATTGTTTATCCTGCAAATTCAATTGAAGCGACTTGTTGCCTCCTAATTAGTTGTGGATGTCAAATTTACTCTCAGAACAAGAGCCAACAACCTGACCATTGCTAACATGGAGGATTTCTAAAGCAGGAGAGAAGATGAAATTTCCATTAATCCATGAATGCACTACAATTAATGTATGAAATGAGATTGCTCTTAATCTAGAAATGAATTGCAATTAATCTATGGAATCAAATGTAACTTGTCTAGAATTGAAATTGCAACTACTCTATGAAATGAAATTGCAATTAATCTAAGAAATGAAATACTCTTAATCTAGAATTCAAATGCTCTTAATCTAGAAAGCTTGAGAGATGAAATTGAGATGTTAGATATGCAAAATGAATTGCAAATGAAATCAACATATAATTACTAAATTGAAATTAATCTAATTATGCAATTTAAACTCAAAAGCATGTAATAATCAATGCAAATTTCACTATAAGTTTGATGCTCTCAAAAATCATCCTCCCTAATGAAGAAAAAGGGGTCTAATTTATAGAAAAGCATGGAAAGAGGGTGAAGAGTTTCTTGAAAAGAAACGGTTGCCTCTTCACTTCCATTTGAGACCAAAAAAAGCATGAATTATTTAATAAAAAGGATGGATTATTGCCACATGAGAGACCTTTCATATAGAATTATGGAATTCTTTTTTAAGATAATCCATTCAATCAATTAAATAACTATTCAATTCCTTTTTATGTATATTAGCTAAAGGGGGTGGAATTAATTTAATTTAAAAGCACTTAGGACTTTAGAATTAAATCAATTAATCATAGGGATTTTTAGCTAATAAATCTTGATAATTTAGGAATTAAATATAATGTCAGATTTATGCAAATTTGGGTTTTCTGCATTTGAGACTCAATCAATTAAAATCAATTAGGAGAAGAATTTTCCTAGTATAATAGGACTTCAATGATGATAACATTGAAGGGACGCACCAAAATTGATTAGGATTATAAGGTGCAGTTTTGGGGTGTTACATTTTTCCCCTCTTTGAATTGATGTGCGAGTAGCACATTGATTCAAAGAACAGTCTGAAGTGAAGATGGAGATTTTGAAAGTCTAGGTTAGGTTGCCAAGACACCGATTAGATTGAGAAGTAGAGTCAACTAAGAGAAGATCAGAATCTGGGTTAGATTGCCCCAATGTCCACTGATAGTTGATGAAGATCTAGGACTATCTCCAGAATCAGGGTTAGATTGCCCGAATACAATGGTTAGCCCTCCGAGATCTAGGTTAGATTGCCTAGATAATGATCTAACGAGTTTTTGAGAGCCATCTTCAGAACGAAGCATAACTTTCAGGCATTAGGGTTAGATTGCCCCAATACCCAGTGAGATTTCAAGAATCATCTCTAGAACGAAGCTTGATCCTTGAGGATCCGAGTTAGATTGCTCAAATACCTAGAAAGATAGATGACAAGATGTGAGACATCAAGATGCCCCTAGAGATTCAAGATCATGGAATATCCAATTTTGACCATAAGATATAAAAAATTGAATATGCCACAAGTGATGAGATGCCCCTAGCGATGGGGACTTTTGATTCAGATCAGACTGATTCGAGAATAATGCAAAAAGATTTAATGATGCAATCATCCTGCCCCCTCGGGAGAGAAATCGAAAGATTGCACATCATAAAGATGAGAGCGAGAAATCACAGATAGAAGCAAGATCGAAGAGCCGGAGAGATCCAGAGATAGATCAAGAGAAGACAGAATCGATTTGGAGCGATCGGGGAGTCCTACTGACTAGGTTTGACCATAGTTGACCAGAATTGACTAGAGTTGACTTTGATGAAAATATTGTAGAAGCTGAGAAAATGATAACGAGAGATAATTCTGACAAGAAAGCGACGTCAGAAAATTGATTGCACAAGCATCCAATCGCGTCGGTCCCAAAATTGTAAAACGTGATTTCAAGCTGCTTAGGAGTGTCAGATTTTGATTTTGATCATGAAAATGGATTCAGAATGGTCCATTTAGCCAAGGGTGCAATTTTTTCGAAAAATGGAGCACTTTGAAAAATTAGGTCAAAGGCTATATAAGGCCCGGAGGGGTCATTTTCAAATCATTATTCATCTTTGACTTTAGTGATGGCGAGGGCTCTAGCTGACATTGATAGCATTCCCGTGCACACACACCGATTTGAGCGCTCCCGACGACACAACCGACCATCGGAGTATGATGCACCTGTGAGGAATCGCAACTTGATCCTTTATTTCAAATTTTTTTATCAATTTATAGCATTTTAGCACGTTTTAGGCCCTTAAAAACTTTGTCACGTCCAATCTCGCGTGAGAAAATAGTTTCCTCACATCGGCCTAGATTTCCTTTCGTGCGAGGAATCTAATTCCTCGTGTGGGTCAGGGGTTCCTCGCACGGGCCCCTCCCCTGCACTCGCACGAAGAGCGCAATTGCGCCACGCGAGATTTCAGAAATCTCGTGTGGGAACACATCCTATCTCGCGCGAGCCAGAAAGCTCACGCGGGAAAAGAGTTTTCTCACATGAAAACCTTACCAAATTTCAAAAGTTGTCATTTTCTTGTGTCTCAAAGTCAGTTGTATACACCCTAAAATGGTCGCCTAGACTTTGGGCCCCATTTCTCAATTTATCGAATCCCTGAATCAATATTTTCAAATATCAACAATATCAATTATATCAATTTCCTTTATCAAATCATAATCAATTCAATATTTCCTAAGGTTTGAGCCTTATTTAATTTAAAAGAGAAAAAATAAAAATAAAAATNTTATTTAATTAAGAGAACATGCTCTCTTTTAATTAATTAAAAATCTCTTTTAATTAAATAATAAAATCACTTTATCCTAAGTCTTTATTTAATTAAAAGGAATTTCCTCCTCTTTTATTTAAATAAAAAATCTCCACTTTTCTTCTTATCCTATGTTGCACAAATAAAACATTATTTTTATTTTATAAAAAGGGAAAAAACACTTTTTGTCTTATGTGGGACACAAAAGTCAACTCCTATTTT
>MU225470.1:88000-102862 GCA_018584345.1 Thuja plicata | reverse complement strand
CCTGTTTGCCAGGTTTTCACTAAGATGATCATTTTTTCAGGACATTTTACAATTTTTAGGATTTTCTCAGAATAAAATATGTACATGAGCATGCAAAAGATATCTCAACTGTAGAATTTCTTTAGGTAAAGAGTGTTGATAGGCTCTTTGAGTTGTTCACCTTCTGTAGTGGAGAGCTAATAGGCTCCAGACCCAAATACTACAGTAATATTATAAGGGCCAAGCCAGTTTGGCTCAAACTTCCCTTTTGAGTCTGTTGTTGCTGATTCTTAGGGTTCTCTCTCAGGACGAGATCACCCATTCGGAAGTCTCTTGGTCTAACCTTCTTATTATAGCTCTTTGATATTCTCTTTTGATATGCTCTAAGATGATCAAACACCACCTTCCGATGTTCATCCAATAATTCAAGCTCTTGTAGCTGAGATATCCTAATGTTGTCATCAGTAATGAGGCCTTTTAGAGAGACTCGCAAGGTAGGAATCTCAACCTTAATAGGCACTACTGCATCGACACCATAGACTAAAGCAAAGGGCATGGCCCCTATTTGAGTTCTTATACTGGTGCGATAGGCCCATAAAGCCGGATTGATCTGGAGATTCAAATCTCATCCGGATTTGTGTACCGTATGGTACAGGATCTTGAGAATTGTCTTGTTGGAAGCTTCAGCATGTCCATTACCTTGGGGGTAATAAATAGAATACCAATGTTGAATAATCTTGAACTTAGTGCACAAATTTGTCAGATCTTTGTTCTTGAATTGTCCTCCATTCTCAGTGATAATAGAGGAAGGTACACCATATCTACAGATAATGTAGTTTAGTATGAACATAGCTACAGATTTTCCATCAGCTACATTGAGAGGTACTACCTCAATCCATTTAGTAAAATAATCCATAGTAGTGATGATGTACTTATTTTCTCTTGAAGAAGGTGGATATATCTGACCCACTAAGTTGAAAGCCCATTTTGTTGAAATGGCCAGAAAATGATGAAGGGAATAAGCTCCTTAGCTGGAGCATGAATTGAATTACCATGGAGTTGACATTGCTTGCAAGACTTGGCAAACAGTGTAGCTTCCTTCTCCATATCGGGCCAATAATAACCAGCTCTAATAAGTTTACAAGCCAGTGTCAGACCATTTGAGTGAGAACCACAAATGCCTTCATGTGCCTCTTCTAATGTGCATTTGGACTCATCGGGTTCTAGACACCTAAGGAGGGTATCGTCTAGACCTCGTCTATACAAGTCATTTTCTACGATGACGTACCGTGAAGTACTGTGAATAAGGTGACATTTTTCATTTCTATTATATGTGTTAGGAATAATTTGGTCATGGAGATAAGAGTAGAGGTGGTGGTAGCGAGATGAATCATGTCCAATGACTGAACAGATCATCCGGGATTCAGGGGAGTCATAGACAGGGTAGCATAACGTCTCCACTAGGAACTCATGTCTGAAATCATTCTCCGACATTTGTAACATAGAAGCTAGAGTGGCCATAGCATCAGCCACTTTATTATCCACCCTGGGAATTTGCTGAAAAGTAACATGCACAAAGTATTTCTTAAGGTTGTCAACCATCTTTTTATAGGGCACTAGCTTTTCATCTTTTGTCTGATAGATGTCGTTCACTTGATTGATAACCAGTTGTGAGTCTCCAAAGACTTTTAATTCATCCACTCGCCATTCAGTAGTGATTTTTAGCCCATTGATCAAAGCTTCATATTCAACGGTGTTAATGGTATAAGGAAACATCATTTTTTATGCCTTTGGTAAGGAATACTGCTGAGGTGTGATAAACAGAATTCTAGCTCCTGACCTTTGTTGGGTGAATGAACCATCAAAGAACATTGTCCATGTCTGATGTGTAAGAAGCATGATGGACTCATCTAGGAATTCCATCCTTAATGGGTGCTTCAGCCAACTGATCCGCGATCACTTGTCCTTTGATGGCTTTCCTCTCAACATATTCAATATCAAACTCACTAAGGAGCATGACCCATTTAGATAGTCTACCTATGAGGGTAGCTTTACTGAGTAAGTATTTCAATGGATCAATTTTTGCAATTAACCTTGTAGTGTGAGCCAACATGTAGTGTCTCAGCTTCTGGGAAGCAAACACCACTGCTAAGAAATCCTTCTCAATTATAGAATGATTCATTTCGTAAGAGACCAATGTTCTGCTGATGTAGTAAATGGCTCTTTCTTTATGATTTTGATCTTCTTGGGCCAAGAGAGCACCCAGAGATGTTTCCGTTGCTAAGATATATAAGATCAAAGGCTTCCCCTGAATAGGAGGCATCAATATGGGCGGATTGGATAAATATTGTTTAATCTATTGAAAGCCTTGTTCACATTCTTTGTTCCAGTCATAATTCACACCTTTATGCAGAGTTTTGGTGAATGGTTGTGACTTGTCAACTAGTTGCGATATAAAATACTTGATAGATTGGAGCCGACCTTGGAGACCTCTTATTTGTTTGATATAACGAGGTGGAGGCATTTCCATTATAGCTTGTACCTTTGCTAGATCCACCTCGATTCCTTTAGCAGAGATGATATAGCCCAATAATCTTCCTGAAGTAACCCCAAATGCATATTTCTTAGGGTTGGGTTAAGACGAAACCTGAATTTTTCCATACGATCTAGTATTCGACCTAGATCAGTGAGATGTGTCTTTCTATCCATACTTTTAGCAAGTGTGTCATCCACACAGTCCTTCATTGTCCTATGCATCATGTCATGAAAGATGGTAGTGACAACTCTTTGATAAGTAGCTCCAGTATTTTTTAGACCAAAGGGCATAACATTCCAGTAGAATGTACCCCATGCACAAGTAAAAGCGGTCTTCTCTTGGTCCTTTGGTGCAATTTTGATTTGATTATAGCTAGAGAAACCATCCATTAGCGAATAGATCTCATATCCTGCTATCATATCCACGATCATGTCAATATTGGGAAGTGGAAAATCATCTTTGGGACATGCCAAATTTAAATCTCTAAAGTCTGTGCAGACCCTGATAGATTTGTCATGTTTAGTCATTGGGACTATATTAGAGATCCACTCTGCATAATCAATCACTCGGATTAACCCAACTTTTAGAAGTTTTTCCAATTCTACCTTGATCAATAAAGCCACATGCAGATGCATCTTTCTAAGTTTTTGTTTAACTGGTTTCACACCTGGAGCTATTGATAAGTGATGCATAATGAGATTACGATCCACACCCGGCATGTTAGAATACGTCCATGCAAAATTTATCTTTTTCTCCTGGAAGAATTCTGTGAATTCCTTAAGTTCTTCTGTAGATAATGACTTGGCCACATGAATGATGTGTGGGTGTTCTTCTGTTCCCAGATTGATCGGCTGAGTTGGCTCAATTAACACTGATGAGCGTTCCTGTAAGTGACTCAGAAGAACATCAAGTATCTCATCCTCAGGCACCTCAGAGAGGTTTCCACCTTCGAATACATCTTTTCTTTTTACACATTTTGGCTCTGATACTGCCACAATGTGGTTTTCACCATCAGAGCGCCTATTTTTTCTTCTTTTAATTTTCTGACTAAGATACTTGATGTCAGCCTCGGTCATGTTGACACTTTCTTCACTAGTGGAGGATGTCATGGGTTCCACAACATGCAGGTAGCAGGATAGCATGTAATCATTCTAGAATGTAAGAACTTCACTGGATGAAGAAGGGGAATTCCAGTCTATTAATTTAGGATGTTGGAGGGAAAGAGATGTGGCAGGTTCAAGTACGTTCACAGTATAGTCATCGAAAGCATTAACTAGCAAGCTGAGAGCTAAACTGATCTCATCCAAAGGTGTGTTTGAATCCTTTTGATCCCTAATGACCGAAGTAGATGACATGTTAACATTCATAGACTCAGACTCATTAGACCTTTCACTAGACCCCTCACTTACGTCGAGAATTTTTTCATAAGATCCTTCTAACAAACTATCAAACTCATATTCATGAGAGTCTGTATCTGAACTCTGACTTGGGTGCTTGCACCATGAAGGTTTAGGAGTTCATGCAATACTAGCCTGTTCTTGTGCCAACTGCTCTTGAAACTCTGGTGGTACATATCTTTCACCTTGGAAGTTAGGGTCTTGCAACATTTTCCATTGTTCATAGGTTAGTGTATCAAGTGGAGTAGTTTTATTAGAATTGTTGTCACTCTCAGTTGTACTGACATGCGGTACAAATTTATCTGGCTCAGCGAAGAATGTTGCCAGGTCTAGAGGAATTGGATAAGGAAAGAAATCCTCATCAGAGCTATCTTCTATGGTGTCAACTGTAGTTGTACCTTCAGGTTTTGGTGCAGGTTCTATTTCTGGCACAAATTTATTGATCCCTAGATGGAACAAGATCTTTTTGAAACCTAAACCAGTGGTGTATTTTGTCTTTTGACGTATAACTTGAATAGGTTCCAGTAACCCATTTCCATTCACCCCTATTGGGCCACTCCCTTTGTACCCAAAACATTTCATAATCTTAAGACCTTCATTTTTGGGGTTTAGTTCTTGAGCTAGGGCAGTCTGTTCAGCTATGTTCTTTCCTTTGCAAATCCAAGCCTTAATAGCTCTTTCTTCATCTTCATCTTCTAATTGTGTACAAGACCGTACAAAGACACCGTCATAAACTACCTCAAGAGTAGCAGAAGATCCATTTTTCTCAGAAGGTCTCCCATAAGAATGGGGAGATAGAGGTAGAGCTGCTAAAGATAGCATGGGTTCTATTTGATATCCACCCATGCCTATGTCTATGATTTTCAGGGTCTGTTCCATATCTATGAGCTTGGCATCATAGAGTTCTATGTATTCTCTATTAGTTGGAACAAGACTATCAGCTGATTGAGTGAGGGCATTACAAGAAGAGCCCATACTGGCTGGAATTGTCATCTTTGTGCCTTGAAAAGAAAACTTAATACACTGATGGTATGTAGAAGGAACCGCTTGCATCTCATGGATCGACGGTCTCCCTAGCAGGATATTATATGCAAGAGGAAGATTTAGCACCTGACATATGACGTCTCTTTCAAATGGACCAACCCGAATGGGTAGCACAACTAGACCTTTAGATTTTCTCTCTTCTTCATCATAGGCCTTAATGGTAATTATTTTGCGAGAATCTATGCAATCTTTTCCATAACCTAGCTGAGCAAGAAAATGAGTGGATCAAATATTAAGACCAACACCATTGTCAATGAGGATGCGGCGGACTAGTTGTTTGCCTATCATGACTTCTATGTGTAGAGGAGCATTGTGCGGGTGACTAATGGAGTGATCATCTTCTTCAGAGAAGGACAAATAATGTGGTGAATTCAGGTGACCCACCATGGCTTGAAACTGATCTAGATTGATATCTTTGGGGACATTAGCTTATGTGGGAGCCTTGTCCAGAATCTTCCTATGAGCAGGCGAGATCTTCAATAGCTCAAAAATAGTTATCTGAGCATTGGTCCTTTGAAGCTGGTAAAGAATTCTATAACCAGCAGTAGGAGGCATTGGGACCACCTTCATGGTCTTGTTGGCAGAGCCAACAACAATCTTATCCGTAGTTTGTTTTGGCGCGGACGTAGCAGCAAAAGGATTAGGACCCTTGATAGTGATTTTAGCCTAAGATCTAGTAACAACGTTCGCACAATCTCGAGATGTTTTAGATTCTAATAATCGAGACCTAGGGCCTCTCAAGAAAAATGGGGTTCAGGGTTTAGAAGCATTCCCACTTCCCTTGCTAGTAAACATATTGCAATATTCCACTTCCACTGGCTCAATCATGTTGATAACATTATCGTAAGTGGTATGTGCGTAATTAACTTTGGCATTATTATTCTGAGCATTGGAGGACTCGCCTTTCTCATGACGAGGAAAGGGATCTTTAAAATCTTGATGATCCGAATTCTTGTTAGGATTTTCCACAACGATAACCTTGTTGTCAATCAAATCTTGGACTTTATGACGTAATTGGAGACATGTAGTAGTCTTATGACCTTTGTTTTGATGGTAGTCACAGTAAGCATTCTCATTCCACCAATGAGGTCATGGTTGCAGATCGTATAGACATTTCTCCAAAGGAGAAAGAATCTGATTTTGTACCAAAGTTTTGAAAACCACATCAAGCGGTTCTCCCAAAGAAGTAAACTCACGCTTGGGTCGCACTGCCCAAGGTTTGTCGCCAGAAAATCTAGAAGGCTGTTGAGTATTGGTTGCAGCCTTTTCAATAACTTTGGTTGCTTGTATACCGGAGGTGAGATTGAAGACTAGTTTTGAAGAAGTTGAAGTCACGTTATCGACCACCCCATCATTCACAACATCCCTATTTTTGTTGGAAAATTTCCCTTTATCTTTGTTGGAAGATGAGGGGTTTTGTTTGTTATCTTTATTCAAGGTCAATTCACCTTTTTTAACCATGAATGCTTCTATTCTCACAGCTTGTTTTATCATACTATCAAAGTTAAGGGGACCTTAAAGTTGGACTTGATACCCAAAATTAGGGGTGAGATTATCCAAGAATATATCGAGTTTCTCGGATTCAGGTATTTTGCGAGGGTACTTTGTGCAAAGTTGTCTCCATCTTTGGAGAAATGTTAAGAATGGTTCCCCTTGCCTTTGCTTAAGGTTGGAAAGGTCCCTTATATTGACAAGATGTTGAATATTGTGAGAATAATATTGTATAAAAAGATTGGCAATCTTGTCAAAAGTCTTGATACCAGTGGGTAGTCGTAAGAACCACTCCATGGCAGGTCCACCCAAACTTCATGAAAAAAGATGCATCAAATATGTTTGATCATGTATAAACTCCATTGATAAGGCACCAAATTCTCTTAAATGATCTTGAGGATCAGTGGTACCTAGATACTTGTCATATTTGGGGAGTTCTACACCTTTGGGAAAAGGTGGCATAACAATACTCTTATCAAACGGAAAAGGACATATACTTTCCATCATAAACTGTTGCATTGGTTTGTCCTTATCTTTCATAAGTTGGCTGATTTGACCCTGCATGTCTTGAATTATCTTATGCAACTTGGAGGTCTCACTTTCCTCTTCCTTAGCGACAAGCGTTTCCACTTGGAAGTTTGCAAGTAACTTGACCCCTTGTTTTGCAAAATCTAGGAAGTATTTTTCTTTGTCTTCCACAAGAAGTATTTCCATCATTTTGATGAGATCTTTATTAGACTTTGCTGCATCTATGTCATTTTGAGTTATTGGCTCATCATCATTGCCAAGGATTTCATAAATACTATAAGTCTGATCTTGAACTTGGTGATGTTCTTCTTCTTGATGACCTTGTTCATGTTGGGATTGGTCATGACCTTGCGTGTGATCAAAAGGAGATGTCATCTTGTCAACACGAGATTGTTCTGTGTGCACTCCTTCAGTATGAGTGCGAATATCACGTTGAGGACTCATAACCAATGTGCTCTTTGGCGAATCAAAATGATTCAAGTGTTGAAAAGGATCACTAAGGCAATGAGGATCGTTAATAGGATCAACCCAAATGGGTGATTTTTTGAAGCCTGGTTGATCTGAAAGAAATGGATTATGCTGATCTTGAAACAACGGATTAGAACACACCTGCAACACTGGTTTCTGATTAGGACTCGGATCTATACTAAATGGGGAAGAGGAACATGAGGATCCCTCTTGATTATCAACTTGAAGAACGGGTTCAGAATGACCTTTTCCTTGATTGTGAGGTTTACTTCTACCTACTTCAGAATCGCGTATGGGAAAAATATTACCGCTCCTAGTCGTAATAGGCATAGACGAAGCTAAAATGAGAGGAAACTTAAGATTTGACTTAGAACTTTGTCTCTAGAGAAATTGAAAAAAAAGAGGTAATAGGCTAGAACAGCTAAGGTGTGAGATGCACCCAGCATGAGTCATCGAGAGTATGGCTAGAACAGTTGAGATATGACAATCGTGTCGCAAGGTACGAAAACACAAAAAAGATAGGATGGAGACAAAGAGACAAGACAAGTTTGAGTAAGAATCAGTCAGTTCACAACTCAAAGCAACTAGTTTCAGACTGCAGACAACGAGGAAATAAGCAATCAGACCCTAGATAAAAGGAAGATTTGGCAAAAAGTTCACCAGTTCACGGGAAAAAGGTCATTGTTTTGGACGCCAGGCTACAGATCCACATGAGGAAATGCCTCACCACATGAGAAAGTGCTAAACTTTGCATGAGAAAATGCCAGCTCCCGCGAGAAAGTGCTAGGTTTCCAAAAGTTCGCACGAGAAAAGACCAAATTTCAGTAAATGGACTCAATTTTTGAGATAAAACCAGATTTCAAGACACAGCAGGAACTATTCTTTGACAAAAATTTTAGTTTCAGGGTAGTTTTGTGATGATACAAATCAGCAATCTCTGTTTCAAGGTGACAAGCACTCGTTTACAGACATGAAGTTTCAATCAAGCAGTAGTGACACAAACAGTAGTCGTAAATAATTCTACCAAGGACAAAGCAACTTGGCAGAATAATGGGAGTCTTTGTTTGATGATGATTTGGATAGTTTAAGACTCAAGAACAAACACTCAATTATCCCTACAAATAAAATTGGTTGAGAATACAAAATTTGTGCCCCGCTGTCTTATGCGTATGTGTGCACCTCACACAGCAGTGTCACCCTCGAAAGAGCACCCGTGTTTTTGGTGTTTCCAAGGACTAAGTATATATGTTTGAAGGTTACCCTTAAATAGGGGCCAGCATCATATACCACTTCAAGCATCCAGGTGCATACCTATGTCAAGAATCTAGGGGAGAGATTCTTCCCTCCCTGCGCATAGATTATGTCTCCTTTCGGAGGTGAACCGAGTAGGCATCTAACTAAAAGAGTGTTTAATAGGATTCCGTTCACAATAACCTTTGGTGCCTCTGATATAGAGCTGGGGCCCCATAGCCACACCAACATTTGTAAGTCATACACCCTTGCAAGCAAGGCTAGGAGTGGCGCCACTCAGTATGACAAACAAGGCTTTCTCACGATGATAGTCAAAATCATGAGAAAGAAGTTACCATGGCTTTGGATTATTTAGACTAAAACAAAGCAGACTTTATTAGAGTGAGGTGGAATCACTGGTGATAGGTGTGTACTCACTTGGGTCATTCCCAGAGGTTCAAATTATGGCAGGCCCTCTAAAGGTGACACAACTTGGTTCGGATTCAAGGATTTGATTTTCTAGTTCTCTCAAAGAGAGAAGAGCATACTTCTCTACCTTTTCACCTCACCCAAACACATCAAGCATATTCATCACCGAGATAGTTTCACTCCACCAAATCCACAAGCCTTTGGGTTTTTTATTCTCTCAAAGAGAGAAGAGCATTACACAGAGTTCAAAAGGGTCAAAAGGGGTCCTAATACACATTAATGTGTCTTAGGACCCCTTCTGAACATTTAGGACCCTTGAATACCCCTTTCTCTACGTCTTAAGGGTCATAATGGTTGTTAAGGTTTCTTATCACATATTCATGTGTCCTAAGACCCCTTAGACCACTTACAACCCCTTAAGAAGGCATGTTTGTATGAGAGAGAGAGAGAGAGAGATCTTAATGGGTCCTAATATACAGTAATGTGTCCTATGACCCCTTAAGACCCCTTAATGTGTACTAGGACCCCTAATATGTTTTCTTAGGGTTCTAGAGAGACAGAGAGAGATGAGTACTTTCAAAAGATCCATCTCATAGGTCTAGGGAACCCTCTGGTGCACTCAGGCCACCCAAACGAGTCCTAGCCTTCTATTATGGATTCTATCATAAGACAAGTACTAAAATCACATGAGTAACATCTTATAATGCCAACAAAACTATGTATAAACATTCATAAGGTACAACATATAACTTTCTACATGCATTAACACAATGTTCCATAACTTGATCATAAATCTAGGGAACCCTCATGTGCCTAAAATTTTGCTAAGTCTGATTTTTTTTTTTAAATTCCCAAAATCTAAAATCTGCATCTTAACTCCTATGAAGCTGAAACCTATCTCAAACATCCTAAAAGGTATCTATACAAATATAACTTAAAGTATAAGAAATTAAATGTATCAGACTTATAATATTTGTATAAATCCTCTCTCTCTCTCTCTCTCTCTCTCTCTCTCATTTTGCTATTTTGTGTCTAATATAGGGCGTACGCCCTAAAGGGCGCATGCCCTTTTAACGACATTGATATTTACCAAGCCTAAGGCTTGGATTATTCTTGGAGTTCCAACCCAAAGGCATGGAGGATTCAAGTAGGCCTGAGACGTGTTTTCCAGCAAACATAGAAAAAATTAACATTTTTTCTTGTGTGCTCTCCGTCAGGTTTGCACGTGGTTCAATAACAATAAAATCAGACGACATGATATTGTAGATCTCTCTGATAGCTATCTAACAATGTAATTTATTTTAAATTCTCATTATGTTCAGATTTTCATTTTTAATTTCTTTTCTAAGTATGTTTGTTTTTGTCAAAAACCAACATGTATTCATTTGGGCTTAGATTTTGGCTCGTTCATCAAATTTTGAAAAAAATTACATTTTCAAAAACTAGACTCCATTATACACACTTTAAAAAAAAAAGAAGTTTTGATTTTCAATTAGTTTTCAATGATTTCTAGGGGGAGCACATAGAAATTCCATGTTTTTAGGATGTGTCCACTTCGGAAAATGGCAAAAAATCACACTTTCATCAAAAAATTAGCAAAAAAATCTGGGATAAACTAGGTGGTGTTAGCTAATTTCTCACTGGAGCGATTAAATTTTTTTTTTTTTTAAAGTTAACATTTTAGGGGGAGCACACCAGACGCTATGTTATGTTTTTTCACAAAAAGAAAGACCACTTTTTGTGCTCCCCCCTTTTTGAGGGCCTTAATCTCCACCATTTCTAAAAAAAATTAGTAGTTTAGAAACTAGATTTGGAGTAGAAAAACTCTTTTTTTCATCACATTTTAAGATTTTGAGTGTAACTATCCTCAATTTCTAGTTGAAGTTCAGAGTTTGCTGATTTTAGAAAAAAGTGGCATCTTATACCCCCTTTTTGGTCCCCCATCTTTGTGCACTTACCCTTTTATAAATAGGGCAACAAAGAGCTCATTCTTTCACCATGCGAAAAAGTGAATACAACATAGCGAAAAAGAGCAACTAAAAGCGACAAGTTTGCAGATTGATTCACATCAGAATCAAAGGCCATTCCAACAGATTCCAAGCATCTATAGCGAAGATCACGTAAGTAACAAGCCTTACCGAGCTCACAGCTCATTATGGAGAAAGCCCTAATTTCACAAAAATGGAAACCACCTCGCGAGTCACAAAGATAAAGAACATAAAGTAAAAAAAGACCAACCTAATCAAGAACACAACCTGTGAATAACCTAAGTATAAATTTTGCCTTGAGGTTGCTTCACAACCCGACGACCAAGGAGCATTCTCAAGCATCCCTCCTAGGGTTTTTCTAGTCAAAGATATCCGTGCATACATCCACTGCAAGATTGCAGAGATCAGAGATCTTGAGGTTTAAGAGGCTTACAAGAAGCTTTGCACATATGGAAACCTTAAAGATGAACACAAACACATTAAGGTGAAAGAGTTAACAAATGTCCCCGAAAGAGTTCAAGATCGAGTGGATTCAGATAGTACTCAGCCGAGTAGATGATAGAAAAATGTGGTTGGATGAACCAAAACCAATCACTAAGGATGTGATTCATGCAGTAATAGGTTATCTAGTAATGGATAAGGCTAAAGCCCTAAAACATCCTTCTCGCCCCAAGATTGAAAAGTTAATAGGTGCAGTATGGGATGACAAAGGTTTAAAATTTAACTCAATCATCAACCCAGAGATGAAGTTCAGTGCATGTGTACTTGGATACAAGGTATTCCAAGCTAGCTGATTAAATAGCATAACATGTGAGCAGTTGACATTACCTATAAGATTGTGAAGAAAGGACTACAACTGGACTTATCTGAGCTGCTACTAAAGCAACTGGAGGAGAATATAAGGACAATTAGGTCAGCCAGATCTAATTCATGTAAGTTCGGTTCACTCCTCACGTGTATATTTTTTTACTTTCAAAATTTCTTCCCATCTATCGGTAATGTTAATTGGGACACAACCCGACCAATAACTACACAAATGAGTGAATTCATAAAGTCACTAGGGGATAATTTCACATCTGTAATGGATGCATACTTCACTACCTTCAAGGACAGAATGCAAAAGAGAATGAGGATCCCTCCACAACTGGTGGAACAGTACAAGGATGACATATGTTTTATAGTGGATACTGAAACCCCTATAATAAAACTAGTTGTAGCAAGAAAAACATGGTTACCACGACTGGATTATGGGATCAACATTGATCAAGCCACAAATGCTATTGAATCCCTGCTAAATGAAGCAGTGGATAAATCATTAAGCAGATTTGGAACATATGAAGTAGCCATGTTTCAAATCAAAACTGACTTAGTAGTAAAGAAAATCGACAGAAATAAAACAAAGATGGTAATAACACTTAAGAAGAAACTATTGGTAAATGATGAAGCATCGAAACAAGATATCACCAAGGGACAGTCACCCATCGATGAAGATGAAAAATTGGTTGATTCTGAATCTACTGAGTCAGATGCACCACCCGCCAAGAAGGCAAAGATTGCAAATGTGACAGTTGCATCAAGAACAAGGAGTAAGACTACCAAAGATGCAGATTCACCACTGATAAATAAAGGTACAGTGAGGCACTAGTACATTTGAGGCCTCTTTTCAATGGCTATGTGTCACTTTTCTGACACTTTCCCGTCGGCCTAGCGATAGAGACAAGTGTTGTAGTTTTGGTGTCAAAATTAACGACGGTTGTGCCATCCGTCGTTATTGTGATGGTACTAACCATCGCAATACGAGCCGGCTATGATGGTTACCACTCTGTCGTTACATATTTACCATGCTGTCGTTACATATTTTAATGTCACTATTACGACACATAGGCGTTGCATCTTATGTGTCGCTAGTACAACACGTAAGCGTCACATATCATCTATCACTATTATGACACATAAGCGTCACATGTTATATGTGCGACAAATTTTCTATACATGCGACATCGAGTTGTCAGTAATTTTGTGACAACCCAACGTCACAAGTATAGAAAATCCATCGCACATCTGAAAAAAGAGACGTCTAAGTGTTGCAATACCAGCTGGCTATAATGGTAATCATGTTGTCGTTACATTTTATCTGTCGCTATTATGACACATAGGAATTGCATAACGAGGGTCAAAATTATGATAGTCATGCGATGAATTTGTTATACATGTGACATCAAAATGTCAGCAATTGTCGATGACTTGATGTCGCATATATTTTTTTAGTGTCGCTTTAGAGTTTTTAAGAGTTTCTCTTTGTTTCGAGAATAGTTTAACATTCTCTACTTAACAGGGCCAACCATGTGAAGGTGGAAACTCATATGGCCCCTCCTAGGACACTCTTATGACCCTTTACTACACTTTAAGATCTCTAAGATGTATTCTTAGGGATCGTAAAGGGTCATAAAGGGTCATAAGGGATCCTGGGACACAACAGTTGAGAAACATAAATGCAGGCATCATGGTCACAATTGTTTTGAGACAAAACATAATTAAGTGGTATACCCAAATGATGCAACGCAACCACTACTCCTCCAGTTCTAAGTTGGCACTGCACGATCCAAAAACCATAGATAAGGAATAAATTTAGAGAGTGGAGGAGGGCCATAACAACCGAAATAATATACCTCTGCTCTCTAAATTTGTTCCTTATCTATGGTTTTTGGATCGTGCAGTGCCAAGTAAGAACTGGAGTAGTGGTTGTGTTGTATCGTTTGGGTATACCACTTAATTATGTTGTCTCCAAATAATTGTGACCATGATATCTACATTTATGTTTCTCAGCTGTTGTGATATCTATATTTATGTTTCCCAACTATCATGTTTATGTGCATGTTCTTTATGTGTTTGGCTTCTCTCCCTCCTCCAAAATAAGATTTTCCCACTCTGAATCGAGAATGCACGTGCAGTTGCATAGAATATATAGTGTTAGAAGGCCCCAAATGTTTTATAAACCACCGACGTTGCGTGGAACTGCATAGGATCGTCACCAAAGGGGGTTTCAGATCAGAGAACTCCCTTTCACTTAATAATTATGAAGCCATCAATGGTATACTAATTGTTTAGGATTGTAAATTTCCATTGATGGCTTCAAATTACCAAGCAAAAGATGTAAAAAAGACTTAGCAGCCTCCAGATCCTTTTCCTTGAATGCATTATACCCTTTTTTCTTGATGGATTCATCTTCTCGTTGAAGAGTTCAGCTGGAATTTTGCTTGAAAGTTTGTTTAGGTTGAAGTAAAAAGGGAAAATCTCTTATAAAAGTATTGGTATAATTTGGATAGCAAGGATCATCCAACAAATAAAACAAGAAGGGAAACAACGCAACTTAAAAGTAGAAGACATACAGACATGTCTAGTGATCATATTGTGCTAAAGTTGGCACCTGATGCTGTTGCAATGACTACATACAATAAATTTTGCATCATTGCCTGATGTCGTTGAAGTGTTGACCCGGGGTTGAATCCAATATGCTCCTGTATGATCCAGAACCTGCAAGGAAGTTCAAGATGGGGTTAGATCCAAAGGATCTAAGCAATGCATGGCACCCTATTACTAATCCTCATCTACAATTACACATGTGCGTAGTCAAGCCATACACTTCTTGCCTCTCTATTTCCTGCACCTATATATACGGCTACACAACTAGATGCATGATATAAAATTCATAGTTTATTACATACAAGATTGTAAGATAAGCTACATCAATAACTTAGCTAAATCAATCATA
>MU225470.1:36101-68658 GCA_018584345.1 Thuja plicata | reverse complement strand
CTTCAATAGATAGGGTCAAAGCTTCAGTGTTGAGATTAAAGTATGAGATTTTTACCATTCTTCCTAGAAAAGAAATTACTTTTATTTTACCTTTTTGGATAGATTACTAGGGTTTTTTCAATGAGTTGTGTTGGCTATAAAACATGTATCTCCAATGATCATAAAGACTTGAACAAAAACCCACGGCCATGGATATTGTCAACAAGTGTAACAAGAAGGACATAGACAATGGCTTGGCTGGTGGAATGCTGGTGAGCTGGTAAAGTCACCTTCATATTAGGTTTTTCTAGGCCAAGGGAGGTGTTCCTTAAGTTCTTTGCAATAGGATATAGTTAATTAATAAACGTTTAGATAAAAGGCTCTAGCATCCATACTCACAATGTTATGGATCCCTAAGAATGACACTAAATTTATGTCAGCATTGATTGCAATCATACCTAAAAGACTTCTAGCAAGTGGATAATAATTGACTCTTACCATGCATCAAAATAAAATGGTTTATTCCTCAATAAATGAATCCACTTAACATTGCATACACAGGGGTAAGAGGGACAACATACCCATGTGATCCATAAATGGTTTATCAGCTATAGGGAAACATAAAATACATTTTAACTTGTACAAGTAGATCATAAAAGCATGGTTGAATATAACAACTACCCTAAAGGAAACATGAATTAATTAGAAGATGTATTCCCATTGGGTAACAAAGTAACTACTTGTAAGGAGCATGATAATAGGTTTGTAAATAAGAAATGAAACAATGATTGTCTATGCACAACCTCAAAGGATAAGGAAACTTGTAAATGAACATACTTAGTTATCCCTTACAAACCATAAATAACCCAGATATAACAAAGACCATAGAAAGAGATTTTTTAATGCATTATAACATAGACACATTTTTATCCTTGTATCGGGTAGCTTAACTAGAGGCCTTACACTTACCTCTAGTAAAATTATCATACATATTTCTCAAGGATATAAGATTTATGACACCTAAAAGTTCCTCCCTACTAGACAACAGTGGCATACTGCCCGTGACAAAGCATCACTTTCTTTATGCTAGGGTTTCTGTAGATTACAACGTATGTTCTCATTACGGCGTATGTTCTCATATTGACTAATATCAATCAGGCCATCTTAGGGTATACGCCTCTAGTCATGTAATATGCTCTTAACCAAAGGCTAAAATACAAGACATGTATTGAAATTCATAATAAGGTCGTGAATGTCCAGGTTCCAGACAATTTGTTCAATCCCTCAATGAGGCATTTAAAAAGAAACCAACCATTGCAAAATTCATTGGCACCTGACCTTCAATAGATAGGGTCAAAGCTTCAGTGAGACAACAGTGGCATACTGCCCGTGACAAAGCATCACTTTCTTTATGCTAGGATTTATGCATATTATGGCGTATGTTCTCATTATGATGCATATTCATCATATTGACTAATATATGTAATATGCTCTTAACCAAAGGCTAAAATACAAGAGATACCTTAAATGGTGAGTACGCGGTGGCAGCTTGTTGATGAGTACATCGTGGCTATACCCTAAACATGAAGGAAACCAATTGAATGAATTGCAAACCGGCCCGGAGGTGTGATGAACAAGCTGTTGGATTCTTTAGTTGTGACTGATAGCTGGATTCAATACAACAAGAGCCCTCTTTGTGCGCAGAATGATATAGTTTCCTTCCGCTCGCATGCACAGCTCGATCACAAATGAGCCTTTCTTTTTCTTTTTTTTTGTTTATAATCAAGAGGGTGTCGCAATTACGACAATATCATCGCTATTGTGACAACGTCGGGGGCGCTTCAAAAAAAATACAAAAATACACACAAATGGTAGCACCGTCGCAAATTGGCGTCGAAATTTGACCCCAAATGTTGTAGTGAGGACTTATAAGAGAAAGCCTCAAACCGGGAAAACATCACTGAGGTAAAGAAGGATATATATCTTAGGAAAAGAGGATAAGGAAGATACTGAACAGGATGACAAAGAACAAGGAATCCAAGCATAAAAGCTTAAAGTTCCTCATACAGTTCATGAAGTTGTTGAGTAAATCATCAACACCAGGAGAATATCACACCGAAATATTAAACAATGGCTAACCTTGTCTCCCAGAGATCAGACTAAGATAGAAGAAGCCATAATTAAGGCAATGGTTGAATACAAGTATGTACCAATACAATTCAACAAGAAAATGCCACAAGAGCTTAATGACAGAATATCAGCAAGGTGGACTTATGCACTGCATACAGAGAAACAGATAAGGGAAAGATCCCTAGTCACACTCATGCCACCCGAGTCAACAGTTGAAGAGATTGATGAAACAATGAAAGAGCATTAAAATAAATTTTTAGCTAAAATGAGAGCATACAAAGTACTAGAGGGACAATTACAAGAGATTGACAAAGAAAGCGATGAGACTTGGAATGAAATATTCAATGCCCCCAAGCAGGTACTGGCTCTTATCGAGAAACCTCACTATGAAGAGAAAGAGACTACATCAAGCCCAAAATATATCTTCATTAATGACACTGAGGATGTCAATCCAGTAAATCTGACAACACAAGCAAGCAAGGCCATGGATGACATACCTCACATATAACAATCATTAGGGGACACACTAGACATCACAATCAAAGATATAACTCAGATTGATTCTGATGATGAGCCCAAAAATGATGAAGATGTAAATGATGCCACCAAGCAAGAAAAGGAAAACAATACAGTGGATGTTGCACAGGTAAATGTACCAGGTCACATACCTCTATTGACACAATCTATCAATATAATTACTAAAGAGAAGGAAAAGTCACCTGAGCCTGATGCAAACATACCAATAGAAACACGTGATGAACAAGGGAAGCAGACATATACAAATGAGGAGAAGAAAGAAACAAGTGGAGAGGATAAACAAAGTGATGCCAAGGAAATGGAAGAGGCAAACAAAGCTACATATATAGACAAGGTTGATGTAGAGACTGAGCATCATACAAAAGGCGCCACACCTCCCAGACAATCACCAAAAGAAAAAGAGATAGAGAAGGAACTTGCAATAGTCCTTCGTTCCCCTGCTTCAAGAAGAAGAAGAAGAAGAAGAAGAAGAAGAAGAAGAAGAAGAAGAAGAAGAGGAGGAGGAGGAGGAGGTCACACTTGATGAGATAATTGATATACCTGACCATGATCCAAGGACACTGGAAGAAGAAGAAGAAGGAGGAGGAGGAGGAGGTCACACTTGATGAGATAATTGATATACCCAACTGTGATCCAAGGACACTGGATCCTGAGTCCCTGACCAAATATGGAGAATTATGCAAGAGGAAGGCTATACATGACAAGCTCAAGGAGCACAAGAACTCACAAGTCCTGGATACCATAAAAGAAATAGTATTGCAGATAGTACATGACACTAAAATTGATCAAAATGCTCCAATATTTGATCAATTAGCAGTACTCATCAATGCCATTACATCATAGAATGTAGATGCAGATAAATTCATTGAGGAACGTGCTAAGGAGAAGTGTCAATACAAGTTAACCGAAAAGATCAGCCAAGAAGTGGTAGAAAATAAGGTAAAACTTGCTAAATTAGTAACTACAATGGAACCAATATTATCAGAAGTAGTTAAACTAGTTCAAAAGTTGTGCACAATAGAGCATTTCACTACCGAGCATAGTGAAAAGATAGCAAAGATAGAAGAAGATCTTAAGGCTAGTGCACAAAGTCTCATAACTGAAGAAAATGCATTCCAATTGCATTATGAAAAGATTGTAGAGTCAAAAAGGTTGAGACTAGAACTAGAAAAGGATGAAAGAAAAGTACGAGATGAGGTAACTGAGCTCCAAGCTATGTTACTCCTGAATCTCACACTACTGTTAAAACACATGACTTCAGAAAAAAAATTGATTGCCACCCCAGAGATGTCTGTTACAGAGAGTATATATGGCATGCACGCCAGACTCACATTGGAATACATGACCCTGGAACACCTCCAAGAGAAATGGGAGAAGATAATGACAGACATTCAAAAATCTCATGCCCACATACTTGACAAGCTGTAAGTATTACACCTTTGCCATTATTTTCAAAAAAAGGGGGAAATTATATGTATAAGGGGGAATTATATATGCAAAAGGGGAAAACATGTCAAAGGCCAAAGAGGGAAATACACAAAGGAGAAACATGTACATACACCGTACCGAGGCATGCACATAGGGGGAGTCATTGACAAGGTAAACACTTGGTGTATATACTGAACACATCAGTTAAGTGCACATATAAGTTTTTGATACTAATGCCATAGAGGGAGATTGATGATCATATTTTATCATTAGTATACAAGGAAACAGTTTATGGACTGTCGATTACATGGTCACCAAAATAGTTAAGTGCAGAGGTCACCAAAATCAAACTATCACCGACAGAAAGTTTACAGAGTAAACCGAGAGCACGGTTTACAGAGTAAACCGATAACACAGTTCACAAAGGAACCCGTGAGCAGTATGTCTACAGAGACATCACCAAGCACCAGTCTACTGAGAGAGTTTTATTACTGAGAAAAGTGGATCTGAGATACACGTTAGATAAAACACTTCAGTTTTATAATTAGCTTTATGCTTAGCTGTAAAACCATTTCTTGGGGAACAAGTAAAGCATATGTAATTGTTTTAATCAGTCTAACTGATTGTAAACATGCAAACTAGGAGATCAAGGCCAAGTTGTAAACCTTTGATCATAACATTTTTTATTGTAAAGCGTGAAACCTAATTAGGTCAATACATTGTATAAATAGATGTAGTAATCAATCAGAACATGATGATTATAGCTGCAACAAACATCTATGGGTCAGACATAGAGTTTCATGTAGAAGGAAAGAAAAAGATGAATTCAGTTATGAAGAACAAGATTCAAGGCTACCGAGCAGAATAGAGGTATTAATCAATCACTATAGGTGATACATATATCATGTGAACTTAAAGGATTTGTATTCAGCAATTCAAGATTGCATACTATCAGGTCAACAAGTATTTTTGACTACTCTCTAACAATTGTAGCAAATAGAAGAAATCCTTTAAGAAGGTGGACTTAACAGTCTTATTGTAAATCTCTTAACCGAGTGCACACTTAACAGTTTTGTTAAAATCTCTTAACCAAATAGACTTAACCAGACTAAAATGTTACTCCTAACAGGGTAAGATCATCATATGTGATCACACTTGTAGCCTTAACCAACACCTTCCATTCTGCAAATATTGAAGCTTTCTGGGTTTCATCCCCACCATAGTTTTTACCTTCTAATAGCGGTTTTCTGCGTTACCAATTCTTGTGTCGTGTGTAACTGCTTTTCATGAATGTTTACATGAAATCAAGTTTATGTTTTGATATTACATGCATAAGGTAGAAAAGCATTATGGTCGGTAATGCAAGGGAAGATTACTAAGGGTTAATTGATAACAAGTTTTAAGGGTACTGATTCACCCATCCCCTCTCACTACACACCATTCCATTATTCCGATAGACTCTACTCATTAAATCTTCAAACACAATCTACAAGTAAACTCACAAACATACAAAACTTGGGCTAAAATCTATTGCTCCAAAGTTTTACAAGGTAGACAATACATTGTGTAAAACAAAAATTAAATGAAATTACTTAAAATTTTTTGCAAATTGAATGTACTTCTATAATACTTTGTAATTTACATTCTTTAAAAGAGTTGTCGATACATCCTTGGAATTCCCTTCAACTTCTAAAAATTTACAACCTAATAGTAAATGACAATTTAAGACTTTCCAGCTTCATCATTTGTATTAGAGCCAAGTAAAAAGTGGCCACCTAAGCTCATGGAAGAATGCACAACAATTTTATCATCGTCTTAGGTAACATTAGCTTTTAGGCTTCATCAAATTTTAATTTGAAGAAACCCACACTTGACATTTTCTAAGAAATGTATAATGCTTATATCCATTTTCAGTTACCCTAGTCACAAGGGTGTTGGAAATATATTGAGGCTAGGTGACTGAGAGGGGAGGGTGAATCAGGAACCAATAAAACTTATTCTCTTTTATCCTTTATTAGATTGACTAATCTAATTGCATGCATGAAATAGAAAAGTAATAAACATCCACAACACTTGACACAAATATTTGGTTACCTAGAAACCTTCCAAATAGAAAGTAAAACTGGGGTGGGGATTGTAATCACCTAAAAATGGTCATCTAAACCCTAGACCCCCAATCTCAAAAATTAATCAAGAAACCCTAATCTTGATAAACCCTAATTCCTAAATCAAACAGACAATTCTTCAATTATCAAATTCAAACTGATCTTACTTAAACCCTAGGTTTTAATTAATCATCGTACTTGATTAATTAATTAATTCCTGAAATCATAATATGTTGGAAAATAAACCTTAGCTTAATTATTTAATTGATATTCTGATATATTAATTAAATAAAATTGCTAAATTATCAATTAAATAAAAAAAGGAATTAAATTAATTAATAAAAACAAACATGCATTCAAAATCATTTAATTTATTAAAAATGTATATGACATCATCAAATTCAGTTGACTGATTATCAAAATGGAAATAATCCAGTTCCACTCAGTTAACTGATTCTCCACTATCATTTTGGAAACATTTCGGTTAACTGAAAATCAATTTGAAATTTTTTTGAAAAGATTGATCAGTTAGTTCAGTCAACTGAATCTTTCAACCAATCACATCACTTGCACATGGATTGTGCTTCTTAAATTGCATCTGAGCCACTCTTTTCTTTCGATCTCGAACATGGATTCGAGAGAGATTTTTATAAAAGAGACTGTTTTCCTTCACAGGGATCCTAATTTTTGCATCGTTATTATGCATTTTTTATGTTTTAGTATTCTTAGCATTAATCATTTATATTTAATTGTTGTTATTACTTTCAAGCATGCAAATCTAATTTAGAGCACATTTTCAATTTGGTGTTATTAAAATCTATCAATACACATTCAATTTGGTTCTTTAAAACTGAATCTTAATTAGCTTGGATTAACAACAAATCTGCATCTTGCATATCATCTTAGATAAATCATAATAGATTAAAATCTTTCATTTAGAACAGGTGTAGTCACCGAGTTTGCGATGAACTGAGAGCAAACTCATACTCCTGCGTACTAGAAGGCAATGGGTCATTGTCGATTAGTGTAGATTGTTTATTTCAATTTTGTATTGTCTAACCCACTAACCACATAAAGAATTTATTGAAGTGTGTGTGTTTGTGTTTGTAGCTTGCAGGTATTGACCATAATTTACGCATACATTTGTGGTGCCCACCGTGGTTATCATTAACGCTTATCATGCCTACTCAATCTGATTGTCCATTAGCATATCAAGAATCCCCTATGCAGATCAAAACTCCTACCTTGTCCTTAGAAGTGGCTCCATGTCAGGAGGGAAACCAAAAGTGTGAAGAAATAAATATCAGTAATGATCAAGATCAAGACACCATCCGTCCTTATCCAATGGTTGACCAAAATTCCATATCTCAAGAGTCCCAAGATGATTTTATCATCCCCTTCCATTTCTTCCTAGAAGACACTCTTACACCTCCTATATCTTATCCATCTCCCAAGCAAGATCAAGATATCCTTTCCACCATCTCTAATGAACCTATTGAAAATCAAGAGAAAAGTACCCTTTATACACCATCTAATGATCTTTGTCAAGATCAGAGCATCCCATCACCCCCTTGTCATATTCTTCCATATCCAGAAACCATCATTCCTTAAAATTCCTTGCAGAAAAATAAATCCCCTCAAGCTTCAGCTACTCCTATCAAAATTGCTCCTATCAAAGCTACTCATGCACCTATTGATATAAAGCTGAATTCAAAAGAGAAGAGCCTTGGTCATGCAGCTAATTCTAAAGATGTTGATATCCCTTCCACACCTTATCTCCCTCAATTCAAACGTAAGCATTATCCTTCTCCATCCTCCAAATCCATCCTTGGTCCCTATATCCCAAAGCTGAAATCGTCAAACCCTCCATCTATATTGGGTCCTTATATCCCTCCATCCACCATACCTATCACTACTAGCTTGTCATCCACTTCCACTATCCCCTATCAAGATCAACAAAGACATGCATCCTTGAATTCCTAAGTCTTTTGGAAGCAATTTGGATGTCCAACGAAGAAATAAGAAAACCACGAATCCACTTACATATGAAGATCACTTTGTCCAATCTAATCTACATGTGACTACAAAGAAAAAGGAAATAATCAAGAGACCACAAGGGTCCACTAAGCAAAGAATCATATCACAGAAAATATGGGTTCCTAAATCCATCATGGAAGAATTGTGTTCTAAATCATCCAAAAGAAAAGGAAAATCAAAAGCTATGTGGATTCCCAAGTCTCTCCTAAAAGACTTGGATACAAAAATAAAATCAAAAGTTATGTGGATTCCCAAGTCTCTCTTAAAAGGCTTGAACAAAAAGGAAAGGTCAGAGTTGGCATCCACGCTTCCAAAGTCTTCCACTTCATCTCCATCTAAACATCTCCCATCTTCTAACTCTAGTTTGGGTCCTCATGCCCCAAAATCCATTATCGTGAATACTTCATCCCCTTCTCCATCCATCTTGGGTCCTTGTATACCAAGATCCATATCATCTCATACATCAAAGCCTCAAGCTATTCCATCCAATTTTCCTCCATCCGTCCACTACCCTTCAAGGGGTGTGTCAATGTTGATCTTATCACCATACCCTATCCAATATCATTCACCTACCACTTACCCATCCATCGCATATCCTTCCATCCCTCTCATCCAATCCATCACATAAATCCTTGGGTACCATCTCCCTTATCCTCCATTTCTTCTCTACCATCACCTTATCAACATCTTTGAGCATACTTTCAACGGCCTTGGCCCACCATATCATATCTTTCAAAGGATCACTATCCAAAGACCAAGAAGCTTAAGTTCCTCCTTAAAATCAAAAGTACAAAAAAGACATAAAGAAAAAAAAGTGCCTTGGTGAAAACCTAGTAAACAGGCACCTTGGTAGCAAAAGTAAAGATAAATCAATTTGTCCTATGGTAAAAACCACTTCTTGTGGCGCCTTGGATAAGTACCGTGATGAAAACTTGGCAAACACGAGTCATGCGTAATTCCTACTACTTGCACTCTTCACTTGGGGGAAAGTTCCTTCCATGTCATCTTACCCATCATATCTTACATTTAGCTAGCACATGAGCATCCATGTTCCTTCCCGTGATCTTGACAAGGTTGAGTTATCCATGAACAGATATGTATCCTGCCATTCATTATCCTTTCCATCAACCTATTCACTTGTTCTCATCCATGGCACCCTATCACGATCTTGCTTATCCCAAGCCTATCCTTCCTATCTCTGAGCATTCCTGCCATAGTCCAAAATATTCACTTATACCTCCATCACCCCTTATCCCGATTGCGCTATCATAGCTATATCCTATCTAATTGACTCCTTTGTGTTGATAAAAAAATGGAAAAACAAGTTCTTATAAGTCTCTTGACATGTCCATTCTTTTGGACCACACGTTTTTCATGACATCAAGTCATTATCTTATATGCTATCCAACACCGCTCCATGAGCCTACATTGCTATATTCGTTGTTTTCCCTAGCTTGGGTAATCTTGAGGAGACCGTCTTTGAGGGTTGCATTCACCCTCTTCATCCATAATTGTCTATTCACCTCATCCATCAACTTTCTAATCCATCTGTAATGACCTCTATCTTTCTAGACATGGTGGCAAACCAATGTGATCTTGCTTGAGATTGGCTAATCTCTAAAAAATTGAAAAATTTGAAAAAGTCTTGAAAAAATGACATAGATTCAAAATTTGTCAATTCCCACCAAAAGGTGGAAATTGACAAATTTTGAATTTGAAAATTTTCTCCTAGTGTGAGAATGAACTTGTATTTTGTGGGATTGACCAAGGATAGGGAGCTGTAAATTTTGAGGTGGGAAAGAAGTATATTAATGCAAGTGCAAGTATGGGTTTAATAAATGACGAATGTTTAGAAAAAAGTGGATATGGATAGGATAGGCTCAGCTTTATGGAATAATGGGTAAATAGGATGAGTAGAAAGATCAATGAATGAGCAAAACTTTGCAAAAGAGTTTTACATATAATTTTATTGATATTTCCTTGAAATATACCCAAAATTGAATGCAGATTGACATGGGCACAAACATTTCATCATTACAGTTGTTTATCTTTTGAATTACTAATAGTTGCCACAAGATATCTTGCACTAAAATACTTATAGCTTTATTTTGCACAATATCAATATTATTTTAAGGGATTATTTTTCATCTTGATATAAATATTAATAAACAAACAATAAAAATATTATTTAAGATAATTTTCTTCTCTAAATAAATCCAAATTAAAATTTTACTAAAAATACACATTTCGAAAAAAATGACATTAACAAAGTTGTGAAAAAAATACACAAAAAAAGTTTTGAAGTATGTTCCTTTGTTACTAGGGTAACTGAAAATAGATATATGCATTATATTTCTTAGAAAATGTTGTGTGTGGGTTTCTTCAAATTAAAATTTGATTAAGCCTCAAGGTAATGTTACCTGAGACGATGATAAAATTGTTGTGCATTCTTCCATGAGCTTAGGTGACTACTTTTTAATTGGTTCTAAGACAAATGATGAAGCTGCCATTTAAATTGAATTCTAAGGATGTATCAACAACTCTTTTAAAGAATGTAAATTACAAAGTATTATAGAAGTACATTCAATTTGTAAAAGTTTTGAAGTAATTTCATTTAATTATTGTTTTACACAATGTATGGTCTACCTTGTAAAACTTTGGAGCAATAGATTTTAGCCCAAGTTTTGTATGTTTGTGAGTTTACTTGTAGATCGTGTTTGGAGATTTTACGAATAGAGTCGTGATGAAGTTAGGTTATTCAATCAACTATTCATCTTAAAGTGGCTTCACCTTGATAGGTCGCTTAGACACACCTTTGATATTTTTAATTAGGTCACTCTTAGCTTTGTAAAGAAGATTTTCAGAGATAGAGAATCTTTGGAACTCGTGTAGTGGACCAAAATACTCACTTTTGAAGATATTTTCAATAAATTAATAGCATCTCTAGAAGATGTTTTTTCTTTTTCTTTTTAAGTGTGTCCCCATGACCCTAAATTTGGGGCAAAACTAATCTTCAGAGTCGACTCAACATGCTTGAACAACTCGACTACCGAGAATTGAACCATTGATCACATGAGAAAACACCTCTCAGATTTTAAAGATTTCATATATCATGCCTGAACAAGGGATTTTGCTTGAGAAAGACAAAACACTGTATTAAATCAGCGTAACAACTGCATTGAAGAAGCAAGTAAAAACCTACAATTGCAAGGCATGAGATGAAAAATGTTGACTAAAACATTTGAAATGAAATGATTTAACTGTCAAAGCTTGAAAAAGAATTGATAGCCAAGATTGACTGCAGCTTCAACCTCAGTCCTGCTGCAAGTGCCAACGTTTCTTCCCCTGGTTTCTCTTTAGCTACTATTATGGCTGCAAAATACTGCCTCCTTGACATTTCCATTTTCTCTGTTTCTTTCCTCAACACCTCCATGTTTGCCGTTTCCTTCATTGATATCTTCATGTTTGCCATTTCCTTCCATGGCTGCTGCATCTCATGTTCATCACCATCTTCCTCAACAACAACAAGTCCCTGCAAAGTGCAAATCCTTTCAACTCACTTATCCACCATCAACTTGAACTAATATAACCCTTAAGGAAGGCGTCATTTTTACCTGTTTTTCTTGGAAACATTGACCCACTTCAACATGTTCATGCTCTGCAGGCATAACCATTTCTTCTCTGCTGCTCTGCAAAGCACAAAAATCTGGGTCCTTCTCTTCAAGCCTTCCATTACTCTGCAAAGCACAAAAATCTGTGTTCTTCTCTTTACCCCTTTCATTGCTCTGCTCTGCCTTCTCATTGCCATCAGTATGATAGCCTTCTCCTTGCAGTCTTTTCAGAAGTTCCAACTGCTTTAACCACTGAGGTTCATCTTCTTCTACATGCCCCCTGAAATGCCTAGAAGACCTCAGAGATGCAGACATTACCTGCATTGCAACTTTCTCAGTGAGAGAAAAAAACACGTTGCAGGGGCTAGAAGTGATCTTCAAATGAGATCAAGATGGCCATGGGGAAACAAGGGCAAGCACTCAAAAACAGGGGAGAGATTGAGGAGTATTAGGGGCAAAAGTACAAGAAGCAAAACAAAGCTTTTAACAGAAGCAAAATTTAAAGGAATAGAAAGAAGCATTGGAAGAGAACTAAAAGTGAAGAGGGCAATCTGAAGTGTACCTTGGTTGCAGACCCATCTTTGGATGGCTTGGGAGTAAAGACCAGAGATCCAATGTTTGTATGACCCTTCCTCTCCTGCTCCCCCTGACCCATCAACCCAAATACAACTTCTCACCATACACCATTCATAGAAAAGAAAAACATAGACAAAACCAGAGTTAAAATACTGTGACAACATCCATGGTTTTTGGACTGTAGGGTACGGTGTATGGAGAACACTAGCTTTATGCTGTTAGAATCTGGATGTGAGGTGTTTTTAATGGTAGAAATAATGTATCTAACTTGATGTGGAAAGTGTTTATTTAGCAGTTAATATCAAAGGGATTGTTTTGGGATTTTTAAGGTAGATAGAGAAAATGGGAGACATTGTCCACACGAATCAACCCTAATGCTTCTGAAAACATTAAAATATGCTCTGCTGCAGTCCAGAACTCATTGTTTTTTCTCGTCCTTTTCCCTAGGCAAATTTCTTAGACCTTCAATTCATTGAAATGCTCTTTTCACCGTGTAGGATTTGACATTTTGGCCTTCATTGTCTTGTCAAGTCATTTATACGAACATCCATTGAATTAAGGAGAGGGAGGGCCAATCTGGCTCGGTTTCTTAAATATGTTATAGAATTTGACTGTTTAGCTCTATAATTTATTTGATGTTGATTTTGGATTATAAGTTTTTTTTTAAGGATTGGAATCACATTCAGTGATTTATCTATCATCCTTCTTAATTCCTTTATGGATAATGTGATTTAAAATGTTATAGAAAAACTTACACTTAATCTAATTAAGAAGCGACATCAAATAAAATATAATTTACTTTTTATACACTTTTTCTTTTAAGTAAAAGTGCAATGTAGTGATATTAATTATAATAAAGCAATTAATCAAATAGGATATACAATTAATCAATGAATATGTATAACTTCTATTTCTCTTTTATATTGTAGAGGGAAAATACTTTTACATAAGATTATTTAAGTATTGAAATAATTATAATTATAAGTAAAAAGTTGATTTGATAAAAACGAGTCAAGTTTGTAAACAATGTGGTTAGTTCAAAATTTGATGATAAATATGTGTTGTAGTTGGCGTTCCAAGTCAATTTATCAAGTATTGGAATTTTAGAACTTGCTTAAAAGAAGATTCCAAACTCTTTAAAATAACTGATGATTACTCAAGTTCGTCTATGCTAGTGTAGATTTGATCTAGATACAAATGTAGGCCTAAATTTACTCATAGACCAAAATTGTAAGCTACAAACATTAAAAAAAAAAAAGACTATATATTGTTGGAATTCATTTTGCCTCAATTTTTAATGTTTGAATGTGCATAAGGTTAGGCGTTTGAATGTGCACAAGGTTAGGCAATGACTAGGAACACCTTTGAGAAATGGTGAAAGTCAAGTTATCCTTAATCAAACTCCTAACATATCAACTTTACAAATTTAAGTGAGATATATGGAAGATAACAAGTGTGTAATTAACCTATGATTATGTCACAATTAGGTAAATATAAAATAGATTATTCTTTTGAGTTGCTTTATATAGATATTATTCTCATGTTTTAGTATAAATTCAAATGAGTGAATGAATTCCTTTAAATAAGACATGGCTCTAAATCAACATTAATGAGTGCTTGGTCAACTCAAACTGACTAGTGAAAAGGTCAACAAGGTATCAATTTGAATCTTAAATTTTATTAGGTCAAATTTTAGATTTATAGCTATGGAAGTAACCTAGATCAAGTCCACACTAGTAAATCTAATATCAGGTGATGGGAAATGAATCAAGGTAAATATGCTATGATAATTTCATGAGCAAAATTTATGTAAACATAGGCTACTTGAAAACTAATGGTTGCATATAGGAACACTCTAATATGAAAGGAAGAAAAGTGCAGAATAATGCTTCCAAATGCTATATTTAACAAGAGAGATAATGCAAAAAAATTCTTACAAACCCTTAAACTTATTACAGATTCTAGACACACATATAAATTTTAGTTTTTAACAAGTAAATACATAACACCATATTTATGTGGGAAAATCCTTTTGGGAAGAAAACACACTTCAAAATAGAGAGCTCAATTGTATAGCATCAACAAGAGTTACAATACAAAGTATAGAGCCTATGCTCTTTAAGAATAGATATGTAACAAAAAATAATTTGGAACAATTTTAGTAGCATTGTGACATCTAAAAAAATGATCAACGTGTCTCATGAAAACAACTAAGATGCATGTGTGTGTGTGTGTGTGCGCGCGCGCGCGCCCACACACACACACACAGAGAGAGAGAGAGAGAGAGAGAGAGAGAGAGAGAGAGAGCGCACACACACACAAAGAGAGAGAGAGAGAGAGAGAGAGAGAGAGAGAGAGAGAGAGAGAGATGCACATGGTTTATAAAACCAACTTCTATGCTAAAGAGGTACATGGTGTCAAAAACAATAACTTGCTAATCAAATGCAACATTGCATATAGCGACTTCCAAATCACTAGAACACCTATCTCATCCAAAATGGTCATATTGCCTAAATCAATGCATGTTCAACCTATAAACTACCATAACCAACAATAGGTGCCTTCCTTACCTCATACCACTTGTCAAAAGTGAACTCCACAATAAATGTCAGTTGCTAAACATAACTCATCACGACTCTTCCATCAAACTAAAAAATATCATAGTCATAATGGAAGCTTTTTATAGTCCCAATATAGCATCTAATGAAAAATTAACCCCCTAAAAAATAAGAACTCCAAAAGTGGGTGATGACTTCCTAGAAAATATGAATCCATGTCATAATCTCATCTTCCATATAGGATGCCACCTTACCAAAGTTTCCACAAAGATAACCTGACATTAGGAAGTTAAAACTTATGTTATAAAACAATATATATGCAAGAATTAATTAAATAATTCAACTTGTTGGGACTCTAAGGTTTAGACACCTTAATCCCAACATTCTCCCACTAGTCGAAGAGGTTTCAAATTTTCCCCTCCCTTAGCACTTTGGTGTTACTTGTATCTTGATAGCGCTCTCTCCATTTCCCCTTTTTGTCACTCACAAACCTTCTGATTATCTCGTCCCTTACTACTAAATTTCTCGAGGTATCCTGAATCCCAAAGCTTTCTAACCTAGTAAAAAAGTATTTATTAATTGGAACTGTTTCCTCTCAGTATAAGCTCATAAGTCAAGTTTTATACTTTAATCTGCATCACTTCCATAAATATTTATTCTTGATAGCTTAGCATATGTTTTCCTCAGTTTCCCACTCCTTTGTCTCCTTTGGAGCTTTAGGAGCACTTGTCATCCTTGCATCCCTAGGCTTGATTCACCATCCCATCTTGTAACTATGCATCATTTAGGCATTAAATAATTTGACCTATATTATTTTAATGTTAGTTCCACCTACAGTTACCAAGAAGCTATCAATCTCCAAAAATACTATAAAGGAATGATACAACTCAAATTTTGCCAAAATTTCATCTGTCACCTTAAAGGCATGAATCCAATCAAAAATCCATGTGAACATGATGAAAATAGGTATGAGCATTCTAAATGCATTTAATGCAAACGCTATTCACAAGTATCCAAATTGTGTTCCAAGATATTATTTTAAGAGTAGGAAGATGTTTTGTTGTCCTAATATGTCCAACAATATATCTTGAAGGAATTTATTTTTGTTTATAGACATGTTGGCATTCAATATTTTAATTTGTATATGGTCCCCATGAACCCTAGTGGAGGGGCACCCAATTTTAGTCCCATTAAGGGGAATTTTTGACCTAAAAAACCACCAAAAAATGCCAACATAAATAAGTACTCATTATGCTTTGCGATCCCAAGGAAAAAATCAAAACAAGTACCAATTTTCCTTTGGATCATGAAGGAAATGAGTATGCATTATTTACAAAAAGGGTACCTATCTTCTAAGTAATAGGTACGTGTTTCTTTACCAATATACACTAGTTTTGTACATTGTATATCAAATTAGAGATTTTCCAAAAAAAAAAGTCTAATTCACCCTCTCTTCAGAAATTCAGGCAATTGACAACTAATTCTACGTTAAGGATTTTCATTTCAAATATGTAGTTCTCAAAATGAATGGAATGTGAGGCAAGTGAAGGGGTTTTTCAATTGTCGTTGTAATCAAGGTTTCAATATTATGGTCTTAGCTTTTTGCTTCCATACCCGCCCCTTTCCACTTCTCATGGTCCTTTAAAGCTACTCTTCTAGAATATTCATCAACTCACAACACAATCTCTAGCTCTTGATTTCTCACCATTATCAAATGCATTTGGAAGCTTAGATATCTAGTTGCTTTGTCACTCATTTTGTTCACACAAGCTTAAAGTTCATACCATTCACTCCATTTTTCTAACTCAAATGATTTTCTTAACCATCTCATTAAAAGATCAAGATTCCAACAATGAGGCTATCAAGGTGTATGGTATGGGACAGAGTCGTAGTTACTTGCTTCGGCAAGATCCACATGATAACCTAGTCTCAACCATTGTTTGTCATATTATATATGCATGTATATTCATCTTTGTGATGATAGGTTTGAAGGAACCGGGCTACGTCTTCCCTGAATTGGCAGGAGTGAGCGTGCCCTATCGCAATATCTCAATGGTAAGAGAGGGGAGATAGTATTCAGGTCTAAATCCTACCCTAAACCTAATTGTCCTAAGTATGGGACAAGTATCAATATGACTACCCTACCCGAATTCGTCTAGTTGACGTGAATTCGTGGACCCTATCCTTGTGTGTGTTTGAGTTGATTTTGTTGGTTTCAGCTGAATGCATTGATATTGTGTGTTATATTATGTTATTTATTTAATTGAATATAGTTGGAATTTATTATTAAATATAGGGTATTTAATTAATTGAAAATTAAATTAAATACCTATGTTTAATTGAAAAGTTAATTAAAGTACGATTATTGAATATTAATATTTAATTGATTATTTAATTAAAAATTAGAGTAAATATGCTTTTATGCTTTATTAAATAATTAAATATTAAGTTGCATGGATTATTGTGATTTAAATATCTAAGTTATTTAATTTAATATTTTATTAATTACATGTGCATGATTTTGTTGAAAAAGTATTTTCAAACTCAAAGATTTCAACTTGATTTTAGGATTCAAAGTTGAGTTGTGGAATTAAAAGATATTATAATTATTTAATTGTGATTTACTCACAATTTCAAGTGGAATCTTTTTAGGGATTGACTGAATGTGTTGTCATGAGGGTTTGTATGTTTAGCGAAAATTGAATTCTTTTAGGAGGAAAAATTGGGATTTTCATTTGGGATAACAATTTTTAGAGATTTTGGGAGAGCTTGGGGTGTGCACTTGGCTTTTGGGAGAATTTGAGGATTCTTGTGGTTGCATCTTGGATTGGAAATTTGTGTGATTTCGTGGTTTGCATATGCTTGGTTTTTGTGGTTGATTTGTGCTTGGAGGTTTTCAGGGTTTTGCAATCTTCAAAGATATAATCTCAGTTCTCTTGCATTGGATTTGAGGTAGGTTTTGTGATCCCTAAAATGGTTTCAATTTTGACAATTCTGTGATTTTCTATGTTTGATTAGATGCATGTCGATTCTTTATGGCTTATAAGTGTTTATTAGTGTTTCTGTGATTTTGGGTATTTAGAAAACCCTTAGATATGTTATTTTTATTACTTGTTATTACTTGGAATAACACAGTTATGCTGTCCAATTTTCGTAGAGAAATTCCTCCTTAAACTCCTAGAAAATGAAAAATTAAAATGCTCTATAGTTAGAACTATAGAGGAAGAAAAAAAATTAATCTTTTAGGAAAAATCATTTTTCTATTGAAAAAAATAAATGGTAAAAAAATTAATCTCCCTTAGAAATTAATCTTTTAGGAAAAATCATTTTCCTATTAGAAAAAAATAAATGGTCAAATAATTAATCTCCCTTAGAAATTAATCTTTTAGGGAAAAAATCATTTTCCTATTGAAAAAAAAAAAATGGTTAGAAAATTAATCTCTTGAAAAAAATAAAATCAATTGGCCTTAACAAAAATTAATACAATGGTGAAAAAAAATTAGTCATTTGAAAAAATGAGAAAAAGACAAAATAGAATAAAAAGATAAAAATAAATAAAAGTTTCTTTTTAAATTTCCATTTCCAGAAATATTCTTTTAAAAAAAAAAATTTACATTGTGAAAAGTTTTAAAAAAAATTTGACATTAAAAAATTTATTAAATTTATTTATTTTTAAATAAAAGTTGATTTGGGGAGGGGTGGGTCCCAACCCCACCACCCCCGGCGGCTACGACCGCTATAGCCGGGCTGCGTAGGGCAAGCCCGTGCCGTGCTACCGTAGCAGCACGACTGCCGTGAGTTTTTTTTTTAAAAGGGGCCGCAGGGACCCCACATATAGTTTATTTTTTTATGTTTTTTTGTTTTATATTCTAATTTATAAAAACAAGATTTCTTTAATATATATATTTTTTTAAGTTGTTAAAATATATTATTAATTTAGTTTTTTTTTTAATATGTATTAATTTATTAAAATGTATATATTAAAATTTGTTTTAATATATTTTAATTATTAGAATACATTGTTTTAAATTGAGTGGTTTTTTTTTTTTTTAATGTTTGAAAAATCTTGGTTTAAATGTTATTGATTATTTTAAGACTATTTCGGTTATATGATTATCAACTAGAAATTAATTATAGGAGGGGTTTAATTAATGAGGTCGATTGTTACTATTAGTTGTTTCATGCTATGATTAAATATGGACTTTCATATATACAACATTATTTGTATTTAAGCATTTATTTATAAAAGTCATTTTTGTGTATGCATGATTAATTAAATTAGGTTGAATGGTATTTGATATTAAGGAAAAAATATTAGTACCAATTATATTTGTATTTTTCATAGTATTATAATTATAGTCAGATTTAGTAATTATTTCTAAATAGGTTAATTTATCTATGTGATAGTTATAAATTAACTTATAGGAGGTTTTTATTTGTACGCATACATTGAATATTTAATTATTCTTGGATAGTAATTTTAATAGATGAACGAATTTGCATAATTAAGATGTTATAAATTTGTTTATCCCTATGTTAACACTGTGAATGATTTAATGTAATCTGAATATGCCTTTATTATGTCATGATGTGTTTTGAGTGCGTGATGAAGTGAATTATATATTCTTTTATGTTATCATGTTTTCGGGTATCTGTTGGGTTAGATGACCTTTAGGACATAAATTTAGAGGTTTTGGGGTTGTAATTTCTGCATGGTATCTTATATGATGTCAGTTTGTGTTTATATGATGATGTCATAGTCCTGATTTCTATACCCAACCTGGTTTCGTTATGATGTGCTTTATGATCTTATGAGAATATTATGGTTATTGTATGGTTAATTGAGAACCTATGTGCTCCTGAATGGGAAGGATGCGATTTGAGATTATGTATTACCTTCATGTTTTGATTAGGAGCCTAGGTAGGTTAACTAAGTGTATAAAGGGGAAGTGACTTGCAATGGGTCCAGGGCCCTAAGCGGTTACTAGGGTATCTCATTGGCAAGTTACTTAATAAGTGAAAATATGAAACATCAAGAGGTTTTAAAATGTACTAATAAGATAACTGAGCCTCTACCCATGCCTTGAGTTATCATATGCTAGGATGAAAGAGTTGGGATCCTTGTCTTCACGAAAGGATTACTGAGCCACATAGAGTCACTTGGGGGCCAGCGTCGAAGATGGACTACTAGGGTTAACTCAAGGGTAGACTTATGTGATGACACTTCTCTATATACAGCTTAGGTTATCCTACGTGTGTCAGTTACCCCTAATATTGTTAGTGTTCCTTATTATGGTTTAGTGAACTTATAGGATCTTCCTATGCATTAAGTATGATGTCACGTATACCTTGGTGTTTGCCTTCTTGTTGTATACCCCGTGTGATGGGCCTGTTACTATCTCCTCAGCATGGTGGGAGTGGACCTTTGGTTCCACGCGGTCGGGTGGTAGTGATTCTTATTACCATTGAGATTCTAGTGGATTCTTCTTCATGCTTAGATGATCACTGTTGCAGTTTCATCTTTCTAGCCTTTTGGAGACTTGTTCAGTTACATGAGTTGTATATTTGTACCATATGTGATATTGGTTACCATCCTTTGGAGGATGTATTGTATTGCTTTAATATGTATTATTACATATACTGCAAATTGTGCAGTGAATGTTGATTAGGTAGTATACCCTTTGGTATCAGATGGATACGAAATCTTTTATTATGAGATGTATGTTAATGGATTCAGTTGATGTATCCTTTATGTCAGTTCTTTATATTTGTTATTCGTATATTATTATACTTAAGTAATTCTACGTCAAGGAACTCTCGAGAAATGTTATCTATGTATGAGTTGTATTTCATGTATGTCATGTACTTCATTGTATTGCTTCTGCATTGTTATCAATATTGTTTGTAAACATTTAAGAAAAAAAATTATTCCATAAACTTAGTGCCATGTTTAGGTTAAATTCTCTTGGGTTCCCTAGCGGGGCATTACACAGGTTGAAGGTCGTCTCTCTTAGCTCAAGGTTATGGTCTCATATTTAGGAACACAATTCAACATTCTAGTTGTGAGCATGTTCTTTATCAACTACACATTATCTATTCAATTCATGGTATTGTTCATATTACTCTTATTATAGATTCTCTTATGTGAGCATGCTTTATTCTAGAATGATAATATAGGCTTGTTTCTCTCCATTCGCATTAATTGTTGAGAGTTGTAAAGATCAGCATTTTATAAAGTATAACATTATTTAATTATTGCTTCTTTGAACACTTACATTTGCTATTAAGAATGGTAAACATCAACACTATGTGCACTATAGCATTCCCTTTTTACTACAGCTTTTGTATTCTAATTTGTATCATACTTTTCTTTTTCAAAAAAAAGAGAAAGCCTCCAACACCGAAATCCATCAATCAACTTTGTCCTTGCACGTTAGGTTTGCGAGAATTTTGTTCCACTAAAAAACAACAATCATGCATTTCATTTCTATAACATGTGCTTACGAACTGAGGCCTCACTAGAGTTGGAAATCGCTCCACGTCTTCTTCCTTCTACTTATTCAACTTTACATTTTTAGTCCTCCTTCAATACCTCTCTCCACGTAAAGTTTGCGAACACCATCGTTCCGGAGATTTCAATTGCTCAGTCCAGTCAAAAAAGGAAGCTTGATTTTCTGTAATCCTCTCCCCATAACAAGGCAAACCCGCCCCCCAAAATAAACACTGCTCACAAAACTCCAATTCAATGGCGAAGATGATGCAGACTTGGATGCAGATTTTGTGCCTCTCAATTACTTTAACGGCAGCTGAAGATGTTCAATAGAACACCAGTTTCCTCTTCAACCACTTCAACTCCACAACCTCAGTCAAATATGTTGCGGATGCCTCAATACAATCCAACGCAATCCGCCTCACAAATCACTCCGAGCGGGTCATCGGGCGCGCTTATTTTAACGAGGCCGTTCCCATGAAGAGAAACGGCTCCGTAGTCTCATTCAACACCAGCTTCATATTCGCAATCGTTCCGCAGCCACGCTCAGGCGGCGGCGACGGGCTGTGCTTCGTCATGACGCCCACCACCGCTCTGAATGACGCTTTCTCGACGCAGTACTTGGGCCTCCTCAACACATCGAGCGATGCCAAAGATTTCAACCATCTTTTTGCTGTAGAGTTCGACACGATCGAGAGCGCAGGCGTGGATAATAAGGACGCCAACCATGTGGGAATCGATCTCAACAGCGTCAAATCGGTGGCGGTAGAAGGTGCTGGTTACTGGGAAGGGAACACTTTCACACCCATCAATCTCAAGAGCGGGGGTAACATAAGGGCCTGGATCGACTATGATGGCGACTCTAGGAAGCTGGAGATAAGTATTGCCGACGTCGGGGAAGCGAAGCCGCAGAAAGCTCTGGTGTCGAGGAAAGATTTAGATTTGGATGGGATTATAGAAGATGAGATGTACGTGGGCTTTTCAGCGTCTACAGGTGACGTTTCCATTGCACACTTCTCTGTGTTTCTTTCTTTCAACTTTCTTTCTGTAAAGATTGTAGTTGGGCGTCAATTTGTTTTAATAGAAGTTCAAAGTCTAATCTGCCAACTGCTGTTGATTCGAATTACATCACGCTACAATACCAAACCTAGACCACCACAAAGAGAAACTCCTCTTTCCTTCTTTTTGTTTTTTAAAAATAAATAGAGTATATAAAGGAAAGTTTTATATAAAGTATATATAAGGAGGTTTGGAGAAAAGGACATATTTTAGTATGGTTTTGAATTATGTTTTCAAAATATAAAATATTTATGTCGTAGGTGTTTCTATATGAAAGAGGCCAGGTTAGATTTGTCAATCTAACGGTCAGAAATCCTGCAGACAGAATGACTACCATTGAAGTCATCTGAACTCTACAGTCATAAATGAGCGATTAAGTAACATAGAATTGTCCACTAAGTTATTCTATACACGCACTCTAGGTTTTACTTGACTACGAAATTCTATCCATTTGTATTTATTACACTGAGCAAGCACGCCAAGGTCTTATCTCTCCGTGAACCTCAAAATTCTATCTCACAACCCCATTAAGATAGAATGTTTACATTGAAATCCTGCCATTGACCATTTCCACGACAATTACGTAAAATAGAGGGGTATATTGTGTTTTGTTGCGATTGTTTCGAAGCATACTCACATGGTTATTCACTTTGCATGGGCGTTCTTCCATTTACACTTACTTTGATCATCACTCTATTCTCTTCTAAGGAATGCGTAGGAAACATTAACTTCGCTTTCCCTCCCCAAACTGACATTAAGGTGGGTCTTGACACTTACTTTGATGGGGAAGAATTACACCTTACCACAGCTGAAGCCGCAAGTGATCTTGAATGGAGTGCAGGCTAGGCCACCTACAACAAACAAGTTCCTCTATGGGACAACTCTTGTGGGACTCTCGCATATTTTTCATCGCATTTTAAGTTCCTTATCCAAAACCTCAGTGATATTTCAAGTTCAAAAGGAGTGGAGTCGTGCGCTGGGGAGGGTATCACTTTCTTCATTGCCCCTCTTCATTATGAACCGCTTGAGGATGCTGCAGGCGAGTGGCTGAGCCTTTTCAACCAAATCAAAGATGGGAATTCATCGAATTACACAATGGCCGTTGAGTTTGATACATTCATGGATGAATTTGACGCCGACGACAACCATGTGGGAATAGATATCAATTCAGTCATTTTCGTAGCCAATGTTTCACTCGGTTCTGAAGGGCATTTCGAAAACAACACTCTCTGCAATGGGGAAGCTTGAGACACGTGGGTGGAAGTCTTGGGAAAGGCGTTACCAGAAGGGGACACAAGACGAAGTTGTTGTGGCCAAAAAATAGACCCTACGACGATAATTGTGGTCATCTTTACAGGGTTGGGTTATGTAGTGTCTAGGGTGAATTCATCACAAGAATAAGCCTCCACTTCAAGCGCGGCTAGTGACACCTCCTCTTCATTATTTGACATCAAATAATTCTTACAAAAGAAGATCATCCTTGAGACATTTCTACATATCTTTAGCTATTGAAAACCTGCATTGCCAAGAATACACTTGCAAAGGGTAAACTAATCCATTCTTTCATTAGTGTTAGGGGATTTACATTTGTTACCCACACAGTTTTACAAAATCCACAACTAGACGTCCTTTCATGGAATACGATAATGATAGCTTACAGAAGAAATGGACATTATCAAGAGGCATTAGCACTGTTTGGTCAAATGTAACAAACATATGTGCAACCCGATTTGTTCACTTTTGCACATATCTTTCCAGCATGTGCCAAAATCAGGGCTTTGGAACAGGGTATGGAGATTAATCAAAGAATAATCGAATGTGGGGTTTTATCAAATGTTGTAGTTGGGAATTTTCTTATAGATATGTATGTGAAATGTGGAAGCATACCAAAGGCATGAGAACTGTTTGCCAAAATACCTCAACGAGATCCCATTTCATGAACTTTTATGATTGTAGGACATGCCCAAAATGGTGGATTGAGTGAGAGGCTTTGAGTATTTTTAAACAAATGCCTCAACCAAATGTGGATTCATGGACGATGATGATTGTAGGATATGCACAAAATGGATTTGTTAGAGAAAATGTAATTGGCAAGTGTAAAGACTAATGTAGTAATCTTTGCTAGCATATTCCTTTCAGCCAAGCCAATATGGGAGCACCTACCTCACCGTTCGATGATCTGAAAGTTGTAGGAGACAAAGACGCAACTGCAGGTGTATCATGCCACTCATCGTCATTGGACAACGGCCGAAAGATGGGCTCTTGGCCAAGAATCGTCGGTTGATGAAATTCACTTCTTCTCATGTGCTACATCAAGATTCACCTGAACAGTTTTGATAGAATCCCTCAATGAGATGTCATCCCAAAGAATGAAGTGAAAAGATTGCAGAATAGGGAGAAAATGATTTTTGCAGAGAAGTTCTCAAAGTCCTTGAACTAATGAAGCATTCTGAAATGCTTACAAATGTTATTAGTTGTTGTATGTGTTTCGTAGGAAAGGGATGTACATGCTACAATTGCATGATCTACCTTCAAGCCCATGCTGGTTGTTGTATAGATGCCTTTAATTTCATTATTAGGATGCTAGTTGTATTGGTTACATGGTAACATGGACGTGTTTTCTTGGTGCATGTGGATCATTGGATGGAGTATATTTTTCTCTCACACTCTAGCTACGTCTCTCCTTCTCTCTCACTCTATCTTTCTCACTCCTCTATATTTAGATATGTCTCTATTTGCTTCCCCTCTTTGTAGACATCTAGATAGAAATTATAAGAATATATGATGATCATTTTATTGGTATGCATAATGTTGTCTACAATAGTTTTCAAAATAGATTTCAAAACCAAAATATTGATATATAGATGGTGAGATATATTGATACAAAGATAAGGAGATCTAGAGAGGATGAGAAGAACTGACAAACAAAATTGAAAAATATTTAAATGACCTTTCCATAACTCTACGACGTTCCCATTGCACACTAAGGTGTGATTTCTAATTATCATGATAGTTATCAATTTGTCATTATATCAATCAAGGGGGAGGAGGTTGTTCATTTCAAAGAAGGGATTAGTTTATGAAACAAGGTTTCCTTAAGCGGGTTTAGTGTCAATTATTTAATCTAAAATATAATTTATAATCTAAAGAACATGCATCTTATGCTTTTGTGGGGAGAGAATCACTCATGACTCTAATTTGGAGACACCCATCTTAGGGTCCACCATAAATCTTTCCACATGTAGGTGAGCTCTAATGCCTCTCTTAAGGAGGGGAGAGTAAATGATTGCAATTATCAAATTGAATTGCTTTGAGTATAGTTTTTATTTTCTAATAATGTCTTTTGTTTTATTACATTTATCAATGCTTGATCTGAGACATCAAAATACTATAAGATACATATGTTGTGTGAACCTAGCTTATTTATAGATTTGAGGTTAGTGAATTAACAAATCAAACACAAGGAATTAAAATGTAAAGGAAAAAAATAATTTAGTATTCCAAGTATAATCTAATATCTCAAGCTTGAAACTCTCCCTTTTTAAAATCACACTCTTTAATTGTTTTAATGATTTTAAACAATCTAGAAAACTCTCCAATTAGAAATTTAGATCTTTAAGATAAATCTAAATTATCTCAAATGTTGAAGCAACACTTCTATATACTTTCTAATTAATGGGTCTCTAAAATAAATTAAAGTAGTCTATTTTCTACAACATTCTAGCACCACAATTTAAATCTTTTGGGCTTGGATTGGTGGATAACAACAAACTAAAAGTGACATGAACTTGGGCCTATATTTAAATTATATTTTGGAAGATTGGGGCCTATAGTTATTCTTCTAGTTTTGAACTAAGATGAAAACATATATGTGAAATTTGGGTCCAAAGTACTCGGGCATAGGGACTCAAATTTAAGATAATGTAGATTATATTCTAATTCTTGCCTATAACTACGCAAATTGATCATTCATTTATAACATTCAAAACAAATGGTCAAACTAAGTGCAAAAGAAATACAAAAAAATAGTAAGGATACTCTTTTTGAAGCCTTACAAGACCATTTTATTGAAAATAAAAGACAATTGAAAAGACCTTCAAAGAAAAAAACAATCAGTTTCATTTTATATGTTTCTTTTAAATAAGTGAGAAATAGTGTGTTTAAGACTCTCTCTCTATATGTGTACATGTATATGTAAAGAGGCTCTTAAACACAACACAACATGTATCTTTATAAAGAAGTTCTTAAAAATAGTATGTACCTATTAATCTAAAGTAAATTTATAACAAAAATATATTATTATAAGATAAGCGAGAAATCAATTAAATAAAATATGTAGTGTCATATATCATATGTTTTAAAATACAATTAATACAAAAAATAATTTAAATAAAATAAAATAATATATTTACATTAAAAGTTATCATTATAATTTAATTAAATAAAACGTAAAATTAAGATTCAAATGAAAGTATCATAAGCAATAAATTAGATCAACTCATAGATATTGTACCTATGTGTGGGTGTTTATTTTCTCAGGTATACAATGTTGTCAGAACAAATCCAAGACCAAAGTGTGTATTCAACGTTGTTTGAAGTTTAAAACCTTTGATATGCCTTGTGTATGATTGAGGAAACAATGGTAGAGAATGTATCTTGTAGAAAGCAAGAAATTTTTGACCTTTCTTAGAAGACGAAAATACTCTCATATTTAAGAGGTCTATGATGCAAGTGTTTATAGATTCTAGTAAAGTACTATATCATATTCAATTCAGAAAAAAAATGCACACAAAGTACGTCTTAACAAAGATTTGTGAATATGTTTTTTATAATGTGAATGTGAGTTTTATGAATCTTTTTACGTATTTGTCTCTAACTCTGAAAAGAATATTGAATTATGTTGCATCAACAGGTAGTTCCCCTCTAGTTGAAAACCATTATATTCTAGCATGGAGCTTCACAACTGGTAGTGGCAAGGCTCCAGATCTAGACACTTCTCATCTTCCTTCCTTTTATGTCAAAACCTCCAAATTCTACAATTCTGTAATATTCATATATGTTATTATAATATGTTCAGCTGCTTTCATCTTGTGTCTCATCTTTGGCACATTTTTTTGGCTAAAAAAGATGAACTACATAGAATTCTATGAAGAATGGGAGCTACAATATTGGCCACATAGATTTGATTACAGAGAACTCAAACTTGCCACAAAAGTATTACATCTACAAAAGATTTCTTTAGCTTTCACCTACCCTTGACATAATCCAATTTTTGCTTTTAATGTTCAGAAATACCTATTTTATTAAATTTTCTTACTGAACAAACTTAAAAAATAATAATAGGGATTTAACATAGCTCTAATTAACGAGTAATGAGAAGCCTGCTTTGTCTCACTAGTGTGCTCATTGCAAAGTTCCCCCCCGCAACATTTATTTTCTTTAATGTGAAACAGAATTCTGAACAAGAGATTTGTCACTCTGTTTTACTGCAGGGTTTCAGGGACGACAATCTTCTAGGCTATGGGGGCTTTGGACAGGTATACAGGGGCACTCTGCTTTCCGGTGAAGAAATCGCCGTGAAATGCATCACAAAAGATTTCACGGAAGGAATGGACGAGTTCATGTCAGAAATATCCAGCCTTGGGCGGCTGCAGCACCGGAATCTTGTACGCCTGAGGGGCTGGGGCAGAAAAAACAAGCGCCTCTTCATTGTCTACGACTACATGTCCAACGGCAGCCTTGACAGAAATCTGTTCAGTTCAGAATTGAATCTGACATGGGCTCAAAGATATAAAATCCTCACAGATGTAGCCACCGGGCTGCTGTAATTGCACGAGCAGTGGGAAAAATGTGTGGTACACAGGGACATTAAATCCAGCAATATACTATTGGACTATGATCTGAACGGCCGTGTGGGGGATTTTGGGCTGGCAAGGTTATATGACCACAGTGAAAAGCCCCAAACAAGTCATGTGGTGGGCACGCTGGGGTACATTGCGCCAGAGCTTATTCATTCTGGAAAGGCTTCTCCTTCCACATATGTGTTCAGCTTTGGGGCTCTTCTGCTGGAGGTTGCCTGCGGAAGGAAACCTGTAGATGCCCAAGGTGTCATTTTGGTTCACTGGGTTTGGGATTTGTATGAAAATGAGAGATTACTGGATGCCGTTGATCAGAGGCTTGGGGAAAATTATGATAAGGACGAGGCTGAAATTGTGCTATTATTGGGGGTTGTGTGTTCAAACCCTGATCCAGAGAAGAGGCTTAGCGTGAGAAAAGTGTTGAAGATCCTTTGTGGTGAGGCTGCTCCGGCTGTGGGTCTTCATGTGCCCTCCGCTTTTTAAGCATTCTTACACTGTTTTGCATTCGTCAACAACAAACGGTGACTGAAGTTTTTCAGAGAAGTTATAGTTGTGAAGTGAATTGTTACCGTAGACCAGCAAACACAGCATAGGATTCTGATCGGTGTCTCTGTAGTGCATATTCGTTTGTGTGTACATTCATAAATTATTTATTATTTTTGTAATGTCCAGAGTGGAGAAAGATTAACTTTTTATAACAATTCTGATGGTTAATAAATGAATAAGGTTGAATAGATCGGCTATTCGTCTATTCACGGAAAAGGAAATTACGTGTTCGTAAACTTAATGGTTGGCATTTTGTAGTTTTATATAAAGATTTAACATTTGATTTGTGTAGTTTTCGACATCGTAAACATAATTACAACATTAAGAAGCGGTGTGGAGTAGTTACAGTCATTGCTCCAGCTCGCAAGATTGAAGTGCAATTTGTAGCAGAGTAGAAGCTAGAAATGTTTGAAGAAAATATTTTGACAGTTATAACGTTTTAGTAATGTTAATGCAAATTAAAGTATTAATGTGAATAATTAAAGGTGCAGTTAAGATTCATTCTTATGCAATTTCAGTTTTCTTTTCATGATGTAGGTTTTTAAAAATGATAAAAATGGGTTTATTTGGTGCATATTATAGTAATATATATGAAGTTAGTAGATTTGTAGAACTTGAGAATTTTGACTTTAAAGCAAGGGAGATGCAAAATGTCTACATGTTGAGTCTTGCTCCGGTCAGTTGTGAAGCTTCATGTCAAAATGTAATGATCCTCAAGCAAAGACCAAGTATCTATTGATTCAAGAGAACTCACTTTTATCTCCCAAAATTATATGAGTAATTTAAAAAATATTTGAAATGTTCAAATTCACATAATTTGTTCATACATAATTTACACGTGTTTTTCTCTATTCAATGAGATGTAGATACTATCTAATCTATTAACAACTATATCAAAAACCTCTTAAACATGAGAATATTTGTTCTTTTAAGGAATATCAAAATTATCTTGCTCTCTATAAGATAAATTTACTTTCATATTTTTTGTAGTTAGGCATGCTAATTAACTATCAAAGACTTTAAAATTTAAACAAATAGAATGTAAAATTTGTAATGGGAAAAGTTTTAGCATCTTTCAAGGGTATGGTTAAAGTCTTATGTACACATATGGATGTAATACATATGCGACCATACATAAGGCATGCCAAAGGTTTTAATTGTTAACAAGTCTCAATCAGAATATTCCATGGAGTAACATTATTTTTCAATATACTTTAACATCAGATGAATTTATTGTGAAAATATTATAGATCTAAAAATAGATACTTACACATGCGTATTTTTATTCATTAATCTTTAGTGGAAAAGACATTGAAATAATTATGACAAATGAGAAGGTAGAGAATATTTTGCCCCAAACCACTATTGATTCACCTTTGAGTTTCATGGCTACCACAAAGTAAAATTTGGCTTGAATTCCACCATGAGGTTCTTTTAGGCACAATACTTAGTTGTAAAGTAATTCATAGTAGTACTATATCATGTAATTAAAATGGACAAATGAACTAAGTCAAACTAGATACATCTTTTGAGTCATGTATATTACGATAAATGTGTTAAATTATTTTCTTTATAGAATTTAAATTTTACCCAATATACCACACTTGAGAGATATATCTATTGACAAAGTGGTGTAATTTAATGTGGTTAGTATGGAGCAATTTGTTATATAACTTGTGGAGCTAATTTATTATTTATAACAATTTTATATGAACTTTGTTCAATTTAAAATTCTTTTCAAATTGAAGCTATATCAATAGAAAATTTATCAAAACACTTTTATTAATGTTTAATAATAGGAGTGCCCATTGACCCCTTGGGAAAAGGGGGGAGGATCTGAAACATTATGGTCTAGCAAGGAGAAGGAATTGCTAATCCTGGTTGCACTTCTATCTTGAATTCACACAACTGGAGCCCTAGACCCCCTCCTAGGGTTTACATTATGTTTTTGCATACTTCACACACTTGGCATATTTGCAGAGCTCTATTAATTTAATTTTTAATTATTATGCTATATTTCTATCAAGATTCAACTATGTATTTTTTGAATCAAACTCATTGACCCATGTTTCATGAGTCATGGTTCACAAGAACCCATCTTCCATGAGAATCAATGGAACATTTAGCACTCATTGCATCTACGTGATGCCCAGAGGGGGTGAAGCATAGGGCCCTTCTGAGGAGGCCACCCATCCTAGTATGGCTCCAACTCGGGTGCACTTAACCATGGAGTTTCCTCCAAGGTTAAACTCACTTAGCTTGCTACTCCATTTGCAAAACCTTCATCAAGTGTTGTGCCTTATGAACCATTCATTATACAACCCCTTAAGCTCATCAGATTCATTTTTTATTTATTTGGCAAATAATTTTTTTGTTTCAATTAATTAAAATAAATTCATATTGAGAGTTTTTATTTTTCTTGAGAAAATGACTTCACAAAACCATGAATTAAATCAAGGACAATGACATGATATTTCTAGTTGAACTTGGCACTAATATTCTTATAAAGATAGGGCCACGAATGAGATGCATGTTATTTTAAGAAAATTTCCAATGAAATATGCTACAAAATTATATTAAAATTAAGAATTCAACTATCAAGCCACTACTTTACACCGACCAAAACCTAATGTTCAATCCCTCCAAAATTTTAAAAGTGAATAATCTAGACTACACCAATTTTACAAGTATTCATTTAGAAAAAATCCGACACAATAATATGCAACCAAATAAATAACCTGAATTTTTATTTTTTTTTCCAAAAATACATTAAAAAATATAATGAAATCTTAACTGTACTATTATTACTAAACATTCATTGAATCAGAATAAATTTTTAATTATTCAAGTTAAGGATATAAACCGTTGCATTAACATTGTTAAAACATTTTACCTGTCAAAATATACTCTGCAGACATATTTACCTTATAGTCTGCTACAAATTACACTCCAACAAAGACACTTACCATTCCACAAACCTTCTTAATATTGTAATCATGTCTACAATGTTAAAAAATTTACAAATCAAAGGTTAAATCTTTTATGAAAAATTACAAAATTCCTAGCATTAAATTTATGAACATGTAATTTCCTTTAAATAATTTTCGTAAAACATGAGAATTCATTTAGGGCCCGTTTGGTTGGGGAATTGGAAAATGAAACAAATCATGGTTATCCATAGCCTGGTTATGCAAACCCTGGTTTTCATTTTTTGGGACTGTTTGGTTGACCTGGAAGATGGATTTGTAAATCCACATTCCAGCAGTTAAATCGACGCAGTGCTCCGGACCCGACAAGATATATAAAAAAATTTAATCATGCAAACCTTCGACCCGACGGTAAAGTTAAAATGGCTTTAATCTCTATGAAAACCATGGAGATGAAAGTCATTCCACCTCTTTAGCAAGAATTTGGACATCCACATTTTTGCACAAATGGGGATTTGCAAATCCATATTCACATTCAATTTGGAGGTCACTAAACAAGGAATTGCACCCCATAACCGGGTTATGGGCTGCATAACCCGGTTATGGGGTGCAACCAAACGGGCCCTTAGGCCCCGTTTGTTTGCAGGAATTGGAATTGAGTGAAAACCTTATTATCACAAAACCAGGTTTTGAAATCCTGGTTTTGCATCTTGGGG